>JBAGKK010024827.1:0-11264 GCA_037177015.1 Euceroptres primus | reverse complement strand
TTACATCTCCTACTCCTCATCTTTCCCACTCCTGCTGACCTCAAATTTCGGCTATAAAAACCCGTGCATCGCCAGCAAAAGCGTCTGTTCGTTTTGAACTGTTTAAGTAAGAACTCACGTAAGTTCTTAGAATACGGGAGTCCCGTCATTCTCTTTGATTAACATTTAGTTATCCTTACATAGAAAAAAACGGTAATAAAAGGCGTTTCCACCGAGGTAGAGTTTCTCACCGAAGAAATCGACAGTTAGGTGAATCGTTCTAAACCCCGTAAAATAATGTAAAGCAGTAGAAGTGAACTGATGTATTTAATATTTTTTGTAACCTTTAAAACAAACAATTTCGGGAACTGTGTCATCGGTAATAGAACGTTAATACGATCTTTTTAGTGTGAACCAAACCCCAAACCAAGCTCACGCAAGTATAAGTTGTATTCTTAATTATAAGTTAATTATAAAATATAAATACTACCTACTGCAATTTTACCATACTTCTTTCTACTCATTTCTTCGAAAGTTATGTCATAACGGATCCCATAGATCCGACGAAGCAACGTCCCCACAACAATAAATAATAACAAGCCTTACCAACTTGTTTTGAAAAAAGCAAAACCTCCGAAGTGTAATAATCATCTCATTCACGCGTCACGATCTCGCCAAATAGACGGAAGGCTGCGTCCAGCGAGTGCCACCTTCAGTGACACTCATTGCGCCTCCGACTTTAACATTCTTTTAAAACAAGCCTATTCCAGAATACCCTCAGTATTTTGACTGCGAAACGTGACAACCCCACTCTAGTCTCGGACGTTTCAGTCAACCCTTTTGATACTCACATGTCGCTCAATCCAAATTCTACTATAAAAACTTTAGGGGTTCAGTGAAATCCTGGTGAAGATTTTATTTTTTATTCGGTGTATTTGTCGGATTTACCGAAACAAGTAACAAAACGTTCCATTCTCTCGCAAGTCGCAAAACTATTCGACCCACTAGGTTTATTGGGCCTGTAATTGTCCAAGCCAAAATTATGATTCAGCTCTTATGTGGGAAACTGGCGTTTCTTTGGATGGCTCAATTCCTCTTAGTATCCACACAATGTGGACAGAATACAAAGACCAATTGCCGCTTTTAAGTAACATCAGATTTGATCGTCTTATACTCACTCCCGACTATAGCGAAATTCAAATGCACGGTTTTTTTGACGCAAGCGAAAAAGCGTATGGAGCTTGCATTTATTTACGCTCAACTGATGCTCAAGGCAAGCGTCATTCATTTCTAGTTTGCTCAAAATCAAGAGTCGCACCCGTAATCAGTGACACTATGACCGTACCACGCCTAGAGTTATGCGCGGTTCTTTTACTTAGTCATGGCTTCCAAGAAAGCTCTTCAAATCGACTTTAGTAAAACTTTTCTTTGGTCAGACTCTACTGTAGCGTTTCAGTAGATAAAACCGAGCTTCACACTCAACCTACTTTTGTTGCTAATCGAATCGCAGAAATCTAGAAACTTACTCCATCTCGCGAGTGGAGGCTTGTCCCCTCCCAAGACAACTCGACAGATTTGGTATCGCGAGGCCAAATACCTCAAGAATTTTCGGAACCTCAAATCTGAAGAAATGGTCCTCACTGATTCTCGCAGGAGGAATCTCAATGGCCTGAAAAAATTCACGTGGATATAGCACCGCCTAAACGCTCATTTATCGCCGGGCCAATTAACGTGAAAGTGGCACTCGAAAGAAAAAATCTTCTCGAAAAATATAGTTCGATGGCCAAACTTCAGCGCCATATCGCGTATCTACTTCGGTTTGTCCACAATTTAAAAAACCAAGCCAATAAATATATTGGTCCTCTCTATGAAGAGGAACTTGATGCTTCAACTCGACATATAATTCAGCTCACGCAATCAGCTGAATTTTCTAAAGAAACTAGTCATTTGAAAAATGACGAAAAAATTTATGACCACAGTCGCTTAATTCCTTTGAACCCATTCGTTGAAAATCGGGGAATTCTCAGGGTTGGCGGTAGGCTTCTTGTTCATTCAGAACTATCCTATGATCAAAACCATCTCATTTTATTGACGTCAAATGATCACATTACTCGACTCATTCTTCGCGAAGAGCACTTAAGGCTCAAACACGCTGGCGCTCAAACATGATGGGGGATCTTCCTCAGGTACGCACCTCGCAATCGCTTCGACCTTTCCTTAATGTCGGTGTTGATTATTGTGGTCCACTGTACATTAAGGGAAAACATTTTCAAAATCGAAAAAAGATTAAAGTTTATGTCGAATCTATGTTTGCACGGTCACTAAGGCTGTCCATCTTGAATTGGCCAGTGATATGACAACAGAAGCTTTTATTGCTAGCCTAAAAAGACTTTTTTCTAGGAGAGGAAAATCGAAGTCAATCTATTCCGATAACGGAAAAAATTTCATCGGCGCGAATCGCGGGCTTAACGAACTTTATCAATTGCTTCTCTTGGCTGAGCACAATAAGAACGAGCAGCAATTTTTAATGAATGGAAGAATCACGTGGCACTTTATACCTCCCGGCGCACCACAGTTCGGTGGTTTATGGGAGGCTGCAGTGAAATCCTACAAACACCATCTTTTGCGCAAGCGATCGGAGACGCTTTACTAACATATGAGCAACTTGAAACTTGTATAATTGAAATCTAAGCAGTTTTAAATTCTCGTCCTACTTCTTCTAAGTCTGTCGATCCAAATGACCTTCGTCCTTTGACTCCCGGTCACATCCTAATTGGTGGTCCATTAACAAGCCTCCCACAGATAAATCTCTCAGACACGGGAGAGAATCTGAGAATCTCTCTCTCCAATCTCTCTCTCGCCTTCCAATCGACTATCGGCTTGGAAGCACACTCAAAAAATGCGGAAACATTTTTGGCCACTCAATTCGAGCCATTGTATCAAAGTCGGATCCATGATAATGGTCAAGCAGGATGAAATCACTCCTCCGCTGCAACGGACAGTAGGCAGAGTCATCGCTGTCCAGCCAGGCGAAGATGGAATCATCAGATCAGCTACTGTAAAGACTGTTAAGGGAGAGTATAAAGCGCGGAATTAAAAAGCTCTTTCTTCTTCCTATCGAGTCTGCAGTATTCACCAACGCATAAGAAAATTAAGAGAAAAAGTCGTTTTCTCTACGCTGCTTTTAACATATCATAGTCTTTAAACTTCTTAAAATTGCGTTAGATATTTGGTTTACTATGGTTTACTATCACATTATTCTACTTGTATATTGTTTAAGGCAATTTAAAACTCCTGTTGAACGTAGATCGTTCAACAGGGGCGGCATGTTACGTTGTAACAATTAATATTAATATTTTGATTATTTTATATTTTTATTTGTCTATATTATAAGGATCTTTTAGTATTATGTTTATTTCAAATTCCATAATTTTACTTACTCTTATTTTTTGTATTGCGATAACCTTCACGATCTTTCTTCGAACTATTTGTACAACGCTTAATTTGATTCTTTTGTGCTACTCTCTTTATGATAGGAACGTGCTTTTTCCTTAATTTCGTCAAATAGTCTTTTATAGCTTCAAACATCAGTCTTCGAAATTAGTAGTATCAAAATTGCAAAGTTTATATTCATCCTCTAAATCGCTTTTTCGAAATGGGCCTGTCCTCGCTATCCCCCCAACGCCAAAATTTACCATCTTACCAGTGTATTCAAAATTCCAATAGTATTTATTTGTATTAATTTAATCCAAAATAGATTTTAGTATTTCCTTTTACTATTTTAATAATTGTTAACGGAATGTTTTACGCGCGTCTAATATTGCTAGTTTGAATTATAAATCTGCTGAATGCAAACATTATATTGTGATCTCTATTTTAAATATTACGACCATAATACAAAATTTATCTGTTTTTACATTCAGCGGATTTATTACTAAAATAATGAATGTATCGATTATCGATCTACAATTTCGGGAAATGATACAAAACATAATAGAGCAGCGCTGTCTACTAAGGTACAAATTTTATTTTGTGAAATAAGATGAATTTGATTACTTTTTATTTTTGTAAAAGGGCGTTAGAACCTTCATTCGCATAAAGTGACGTTCTTATGTATCACATACCCTTAAGATTATTGTAGGAAAACCCAGGATATTTTAAAAGATTATGAAAGAATCCAAAAGAATCTAGATGATTGTAGAAGATTCTAGAATAGTTGAGAATTTTTACAGTTTTGATAATTCTAAAGGATTTAAGAAAATGTCGGGAGTCTTTTGTATATTTTGGAGGTTTCTAAAAGATTTTGGAGAAATCTGGAAATTTCTAGAAGATTTTAGAAAGTTATGGAAGAGTTCAGAAAATTTTAGAGAATTTTAGAAGATTCTGGAACGACTGAGAATATTTTGGAAAATGTAAATAGATTTTGTAAAAAGTTTTGAAGATTAAGAAGACTTTTAAGGAGTTTGGAAGATTATGGAGCAGTCTGGAATTCCAGAGAATTCTAACAGATTTGGGAAAATTTTTGAAAATTATGGAAGATTTTAAAAGATTCTGAAGAATTTTATGAGATTACGAGAGGCGTTTGTAGATGTTGAAGGATTTTAAATGATTCTGGAAAAACCTAAAAGATTTTAGTCAGTTATGGAAGAGGTTAGAAGATGTGAATATTTTGAAATTTTTTCTTGGACGCTAACTTTTTGATCTTCAACATGGTTGGGAAAATTAATTGGAACTGTGAATTTAAAAAAAGAAAGGGAGGACAAGGAATAGATCATTGCTTATTTCAAAAATGTTTGAAGTGAAAAGTTTTGGTAGGCTTGAAATGATATATTTGGTGAGAAAATAAACATGTTCCAGTCCGAAAAATGTGCGAAAACTTTTAATGTTGCCCCAAAGGGCCTAAGGGCAGTCATGGTAAGTTAATTTTTCGTAAAAAACAGCCATGATTCTTAAGTAAACAGGCCATTTTGTGACCCTAAAGAGCGAAAATTTCGTCCGTTTTAGCATATCTCTTCGTGTTTTTAAGCTATTCGTTCTAGACTGGGCGAGCGTCGCAGAGGCACTGCGCCATTGCGTTGTTGCATTCTCCCTGCACGGTGAGACTCAACCATCTTCCACCTACAAGTTGTTGAACTCAATATTTCTTTACAGGAAGCATCTTTCTGATGACTTATAAATAATTCAAAGGCAAATTTAAAACTTGGAGATTTAAATATAAAAAAATCCGTTTTTTACGATAGTATTACGTCAAACAGAAAATTAAATCAAAATCTTGCGAAATACTTTTTTAATATAATAACTCCGCAAACCCACTATAAGCCCGCAAACGCTCAATCAATCTAAATATCATTTTCAGGCTTAAAAAAATAAAATCAGTATAGAATAAAAATAAATCAACTAGAAAATTATTTTTAGGTTTATTGTGCGTTTATGTGTTGCATGCGGCTTGTCGGATTGAGTGCAAGTCGTGCTGCAACCACGACCACAAAATTCACATTCACTGACACGAGTGAGTCACATTTGCGGCACTTCACTTCAAAACTTTCTTTTGGTTATCAAACAGTTCGTTTGTGTAGGGTCAAAAAATGACCTGTTTATTTAAGAATCATTGTTTTTTTGACGAAAAATTAAAAACTTAACACGGTTGCCCTTAGGCCCTTTGGGGTAACATTAAAAGTGGTCTCACAGTTTTCAGACTAGAACATGTTTATTTTCTCTCCAAGTCGACCATTTTAAGCCTGTGAAAACTTTTCATTTCAAACATTTTTGAAATAAGCAATGGTCTACTGGATATACGGTTATTGAGTAACGTAATTCAACTCCAATAAATGCTTTAAAAAAGAGGATAAGATGAAGGAAGAAGGATTATTAGTTTAAATGCGCAGTTTACATATTTTATAAAATGGCCGTGAATAAGAGATAAATGTGATACAAAATGAAGGAGAAGGGAAGTTAGTTTCAGATTTAGATATAGAAAGGAAGGATGTTTTATAGTTTAAGGGGATTGATGATAAAAAAAAGTAAATAGGATATGTACATTGGAGGACAGTTTAGACAGCATTAGATACCGTTCAGTTTTAAAAATAAAATGAGAGAAAAATGTAGATAAGTTTATTTGTATGACACATTTTCCAGGCTAATAGACTAAAAATAAAATGCAGTACTACTATAGAACTCTACAGTACAGCACATATAAATATCTGATTGAATTGACATTTTACATTTAATTTAAAAACCTCGCTAGGAGGTTTTTATGTTAAAATCTTTCTTAGAGTCAATAAAGAAAATTAATCTCTATGAATCAACTACGTAATTCTCAAATAGCCTCTTCTGGAAAGTTGTCAAAAACCAAGACTGAATCCTCTGGTTTTAAGATCACGTGATTACAAATAAAATACGGATGAAAAAAAAGTGGTAAAAAATTATTCCGACGAATAATTTTTTAAATATTCAAGTAAACAACATATTAAATCTACGAAAAAGAATTGTTTTCTTAAAATATAGTTAGTTTTCAGGAAAACTCTAGTCACTCTTGAAACTTACTTGGGGTTACCTTCATGGATAACCAAGCCAATTCAGACCCTTATAGAACAATACAATAAAAGTAAACATAAGTCAGTTCAACATTAATGGAACGCTTATCTAGTTATTTAATATCGTTTAGCGGACATTGACAAAAAGTTAAGGATTTTAAACTACAGTCGTTATCTACATTAACAACATAATAAAATTGAGGGCCTCGCAGTAATGAGGACACATATAAGTTATATAGGTTAAATCCCCTTGTTGCTGCGAGGCTCTGAATTGATTCTAATAGAGAAAAAGCATATCTCTATGGCAAATGTCACCTACTAGGTTGTTCCATTGAACAGCAGCACTGCATTCAATGTTTTTACCTACTGTTACAAAAAAACTTCCCGATTGTCTAACTCATAATAGTCGAAAAATATCTCCTCTTGTGAAATTACTTGTAATTAAATGCAGTGATTCTCAATTAACATTAATATATATTTTACGCCTCTAAAGTAGAAAATTTTTTAGGTTAAATTTTCGTAACGTTTTACATTAGTTGACAGAAAAATGATCGAAAAATGTTATTTTTCAAATTCGGTGTATTTATTGAGAATGTTACATTTCCTAATTAGTTTAATCAATGATCTGATTTCAATAGACATTAAGCATGAAGTAGAATAAGGAGATGTCTCTCCTGCTATCGGCTCTAACGGAAAACAATGCCAAAATGGGGGTCACAGACCTCAAGGTGTCCCGTATCTAGCGCTGAGAGCGCCTCTTCAGTACCTTGAGGGAAATTGCGGAAAATTTTGGAACTAGAATACGAAATCACTCAAGTACTACGTAATTCACATGATTGGTACAAAATGGCTGCAGCAGACGACAAATTCTAATTGCACATTTTCACTGAAGAGTCGCTCTCGGCGTAGATACGGGTAAACTAAGATCTATGACCCTCACTTTGGTGTTGTTTTGATAAACGAAGAGACGCCTCCTTATTCTACTTCATGATATTAAGGTTATATTTCTGCTGTCCAATGGAAGAACCTAGTAAGTGATATTTGCCGTAGAGGTTATTTTCCCGTGCACGTATACCAGAAAAGAGTCCCCTTCGGCAAGTGTTACTTACTGGGTTCTTCCGTTGGGCAGCAGATTTTAATTCTGCTCGTCAAATTCTTAAATTGGTACGTTTTGTAATACTTACATCTATTTTTTCACTTAAGAAGGATTTGGAAAGGTGGTCGGAAAAAAAGTCAGTCAAAGCGCCTTTTTCCTCAGGTTTTTCATTTTAAAGAGCTTCTCTATCAATTTTTTTAAGCCGGAATGCGGACAATTTTATTTCTGAGTAAATAAATCATCAAAAGTTTCAATCGGATAAAAATTACACATTTTTTTCATTCGGAATCTGTAAACAGATTTCCATGAAAAAACAGCTACTTGTCTCAAGATTCTGAATTTAAAAAATTGTTATTTTTATCCAATTGAAACTTTTGATGGCTTATTGTAAATAAAATTTTCCACATTTAGACTAAAAAAATTTGATAAAAAAACTGTTTAAAATTTAAAAACTGAAGAAATAGGCGCTTTCGTCTAACTTTTATTCCAAATGCCTGTCCGATTCCACATTAAGCTTCGAAATGTTTAATTTTGAGAATCACTGACACAATAACACAAATGCATTCAACTTTTTTCCTATTGGTCAATAGATGCACTTCGCAATAGTATAATATCGCAACCATTTATACCCCACAGTGGAGAATAATAATGAAAAACTGTTCAAAATACAATTTCGGCTAAAATTGTCAACCGATTTTAAAGTTTTTTTTTCAAACTGCAGCTAAATTAATTCTTAACAGATCTGTGAGAGCCAATTTTTTTTAAAATTGTTAATTTCACTTATTTAAATATAAACTTTCAAAAAATTATAATTACTGATGCATTAGTGCACAAATTGTTCAGTTTCCAGTAAGATTCGCAAAGTACCAATTTATAGTTACTATTAAATAAATAATTTGTTATTAATAATTGTTATAAACAACAGTCTAAGATTTTGGAGGGATTTTAAATATTTACGAAATGATTTTTGTCTGCAACTGTAATCCAATTTAAAATAATTTAAAATAATAATAAAATTGTTATAATTCAATTGCATAAACAAATTCGCTGTTTGAGCAATGCTTCAAAATTTGAGGTACTTTTTTGGAAATTTGTTTCAATTGGTTTTTCAGTGATACTTCAGTACAGTATATTGCATATCATGACAAATGTGATTGTTATAAACAAATTGCGTTAATAAATTCACTATTTGAGTAATTTTGTAAGGTTTGACGTACTTGATCTTTTGGAAATTTGTTTTGATCGGTTCTCCAGTGATATTCCAGGAAAGTATATAGACATTGTATGACTAACATTATTGTTACAAATAAATAGCGTAAATAATTTCGCTGTTTATTTATAACAGTAATATTTGTCATGAAATGTCTATATACTGTCATGGAGTATCACTGGAAAACCAATTGAAACAAATTTCCAAAAAAGTACCTCAAACTTTAAAAAATTGCTGAAACGCTAAATTTGTGTAACAACCACATTTGTAGTAAAATGACAATTTACTATACTGAAGTATCACTGGTACACCAAATGAAACAAAATTCCAAAAAAAAAGTAGCCTTAACATTGAAAAATGCCTCAAACAGCGACTTTGTTCACGCGATTTGTTTATATCAATCGCATTTGCCATTAAATGACATTGTACTGTACAGAAATATCACTGGCAAACCAATTGAAACAAATTTCTTTAAAAAAGTACTCAAACTTTCAAAACTTTCTCTAAGTCCGTATTTTTTTATATTATTTGTCTCTAACAATGAGAAATATATTTTTATTTATTTTTGTAATGCTTGCACATTACTTTAAATTGGATTACACACAAAAATCACTTCAAAATCATTACAAAAACTCCAACTGCTGTTTATAACAATAGAATTGTTAATAACAATTCTTTTTTGGAAATTACCAATAAACGATCCATTATTAATGCGTCGTTATATTAAAAATTATAATTTTGTCAAATTTTATATTTAAATTTTAAAAAATATTCACAACTTTTTTAACCCGATTCCCGTATCGGGGGGTAAATTTGACCCAAGGCAAAACTCAAACCATCAGATTTTTCTACGAGTTCAATGGTATATTGTTAATTATTTATTATTCTGATTTAACGAATATAAAATTCCATAATTTTATCATAAAGTAGAAGGTTCAAAAGTGATCTATGAATTTTTCCAGAATTTTTTATGCATATTTACTACATTTACAAGACACCAGGTCAATTTGACCCCCCTATACGGTTAACGTAGGTAAAAAAGAGCGATACGGGAATCGGGTTAAAAAAACGGTTCTCACAGATCTCTGAAGAATTTATTTAGCTTCAGTTTTAAAAAATGAACTTTAAAATCAGTTGACAATTTGAGCGGGAATTGTATTTTGAACATTTTTCAACATTATTCCCCACTAAGATACCCCCAAGTTTGGACTATCGAGAGGTTTCACTGTATATCGTAGATATTTTAAAGATTAAAAATTTAAATAATGAAAAATTTATCGAACTATCAATTTTTATATTGTTTATTTAATAAAGAATTTTTACTTATTGTTTTTCGACGCTAGGAACACCGCGAAGTTAAAAAAGAAATAAATAAATATAAAGTTTGAAGTGTCCTTCAGTTGACAACGAAGTAGCAAAAATGTGTTTTTTGATATTTTTGAAAAAAAATTCTCAAAGTTTTTCGGTCGCATCTTACCGGCAGGGTGCATCGGCGCACTGTAGCAAATAAGCTTGGTAGGTCGGTATATTAGGCGATTTAATATTGAATGACAAGAAATTATAAATAAATTTAATAAGAATTGAAGGTTTGGTGGGTAAAAGGGCGTAAAGTGCCAAATTTCGGGAATTCGTTTTATTGGCTTAAATTAATTGTTTTGACCTAACTCATGTCCCTATAGAAGATTATGGTCCAGTTCGATTTGGAAGTGGGTCAGGGGAAGAAAAGCAGTACATAAGGGCGTAATTGCTATGAGCCACATAGTAATTATGGGGCCCACATTTTGGGCCTTTATGGCCCAAAATGTCATTTCTGAGAGTTGTGGCGTCACAAAAAAAGCATTAGTTGTACGAAAAAAGTATTTATACACAATGCATTACAAGCTAAAACAGTTGAAAGAAATCATGTTTATGTCAATGTCATCCTCGAAATCGATATTTAATAATTTTTTTCTCCGAAAGAAGCAACGGCTTCTTTCCGCCTGCTCTTTTCGCGATTCAATAGAGATAAATAATAGCTCGAAACATGTTTTTAGTTTTTTTTTAAATTCAAAAATAAAAAAGTTATGCAGCTTTTTCTGTGTTAGGACAGACGTTTTTGTGGATGCGTCGTTCTTTGACAAGGGTTTCCTCGGAGACGATTACTTTTTTCCAGGTGTTCCTTTCACGATTCAATAGAGCTAGTAATAGCTCTAAAGTAGTTTCTTGTTTTTTTTTTTTTAATTAAAAGCGTTAAAATTATGCAGCTTTTTGTGTCTCTTGTAAAATTCGCGTTTTGTCACTTACGCCCTTTTGCCCGACGACCCTTCAATTTGTTAATAATCAAATTAACTTTATTGAATTGTAAATTATAACTCTTATTAACCCTCCTGCGCACAATGACAAGATATCTCGTCAAAACGAAACCGGTCAAAAATGCACGATGACGAGATATCTCGTCATGACATTT
>JBAGKK010024816.1:0-11265 GCA_037177015.1 Euceroptres primus | reverse complement strand
ATTATGATGGATTCTATAAGTTCTTTAACTGATCTTTTTAGGGGTGCAATCAGAAATTTTGTATCTGCATTATTTCAAAAGATATAAATTATTGAAAAAGAGTTTTTGAACGCGTGCGGAGCGGCGGAGATTTCTTCAATCGCTCGACCTGGAAAATTTCACTTTTGCCTAGTAGGTCCCTTTTCTCGAATCGCGTCACAAATGACCACAAAATCGCCTAAAATGTGAAATAAAAATACGGATTAGAATTCAGTGCACAAACACAATTTTCTGGCTGAGTAAAACCGTAAGTACGTGGAATTTAGACGATAATAGAGTGACAATGATATGAACCATATGTACACTGCTAAGCAATATTCACTTGTTTAAACACATGTTTTTTATTTGTTTTTTGCGTCGGAGAAAGAAATTTTTACTCAAATGAGCTGCAACAAAATTAACACCCGCGGTTTACTGTGTATTCTGCTGTCACAAATTCAAAAGTCGTATCTACATATTTTGTCGAAAATGAGTTATGATAATGGACGTGTTCCTTATGACCTGCAAAATCGTCCTGTGTAACTAATAATTAGCCTATACGTTGCGAAAATGTCTATTTTATTGAAAAAATTTACCTATCTTTCAAGGTCAAACGTTCGCAATAATTTCTAATGTATCTACTTGCGCATGCGCTGCGAGGAAATGGTTTACGTTTGTAGGTTATGTTATCTATTATATTTGTATCAAAAATTTCAATCCCCTTGAATTGAAAAGATAAATAAATAAAAATTAGTTAAAGTATAATGTTTCTTTGCCTCTATTAACAGTTTTCATTTAATAACTTTGTCAAAATAAATTTATAAACAGATACGACATTCTGACATATCACACATATCGATCACTGATATTATCGTAAGTGCAATTTCATACATAAAGAGCAAAAAATGTCAACTTTTTTTGCACCAACAGAAAATTTAACGTTTAAGTAATTAGTCTAAAACATGAATTTTTTACTCAACATTATGTTTATTCTTGTCAGCAAAACTTGAAATGCGTTTTCACGTCCTGCATAAAATTTCAAAAACTGCAGATGCGACTTTTGAATTTGGGACGACAGTATTGTTCAAAGGTGGACGTATGTAAGGTTTGGCAGTTACAAATATCAAATAACACAAAAGAAAGTAATCGAAATACTAAAGAAAATATAAAAACGTACCATTTTCCATTCCATGTAAGTAATTTTGCAATTTCCATCGAGCCTGATATTTACTGTCAGAATTACTGAACTATGCGGTTTCCGCGCAGTTTACGTCACTTTCTGCAGAAGAAACTATGGGGTGTTGAATTCATATACATACAGAAACTTATATGGCTGCTGCCAGCAGGCCATGTAATTCTGCTAGAATAGTTTGCCTATGAAATACAATAAACTTCAACTTTTTCGGAAGAAACTTTGTGCTTTTAAATCTCACTTTATCCCAGTAGTTCTCTACTTAAATCGAATTTAATTAATTCTTCAGTGATTGCTAATAATTATTTTCCATCATACATTAATATATACTTGATTTTTATTTTAACACATTATTTACAATTAATAATTAATGTAAGAATTTAATGTCGAAACTCTTTAATGTAAACATTTTATTGAAGTAAAATTCTTCTTTAATTTTCTGTTTATATTTACGAAGACAGAACAAATCGTACAGCTCGTAGAAAAGTAATCACCGCCGCCTTTATGGTTTCCTGATTAATGTAATGTAGACTATGAATCGTAAAACAGGATATACCTCGTTAAGATGAACGGAAATGGGAGATACGAGAACCATATTGTCTTCCTCGTGAAAGAAGATCCAAGACAATTATCTGGGTTTTGTTACAATCATAAAGATAAATTTTAAAACTTGATCTGTAATAACAATAGAAGGTTTCGAAATAGATTCAAAAATAGATCAAACGAAATGGATCACCTCGTCCAAAAGAATTAATTTGGTTGTTAGAATATTACCGTATTTCCAAAATTGAAAAAAGTTTTACGTATAAAGGAGGAAATTCAACATTCGAAAATTTTAGCGGAAAATTTTTATTTGGGAATTATTACAAAGATTATATTTATTTTTATCATCAAAATACCATTCCTTGTTTTAAATAAAATGTCTTGTGAGTCTTTTTTTGAAAAAGTGATAAAAATTGTTTAAAATTTAGAATTTTTCAAATTTATTTTTTGCTACTTTAAGATATCTTTTTTAATCAATATCTATATTTAATATAGATATCTATATTTAATCAATCAACTTCCATCCTTTTTGATAGAAAAAGATGTATTCAGTACAACCTCCAAATCTAAAGTAAACTTACTTGACTGTAACCAAAATTGAAAAAAAAACACCTAAAATGATTTGTGAGAAAAATATAAAATAAAAAAATTTGTCTTTTTATCTGATCTGGTTCGAAACCTAGTAAATTTTGGACATCGGGAATATAATTCCTCCCAATTTCGTGACACAGGCTCAACTCGTTTCCAAGATTTAATTAAAAACGTATTTTGAACACTAGGGTGGTCCAAAAATGCTTCGCAAACATTTTTTTTGTATTTTCATACTCACCCCCTCCCCCAGATTTTTTCGAATACCGAAAAAAAGTATTTTTTTATTTTGAAATCAATTGATATTTAGAGGTTGCTCAAGGCCCATAAAGTTTAACGTGCATTTCCCATGAGAAAAAAATACATTTTTGTAAATTTGTGATAGACTTGTTAATATTAGATGTATCTTACATTTTCTTGCACGCTGAATACGAATTATTTGCTGAATATGAATCAATTATTACTTTTTGAATTCAACCCACATAAATCACTTTTATAAGGTCCCAAAGAAAACTCCGTAAGTACAAAAATGAGATATCGCGTATTTTTGGCATTTAATCTTATTTTTTGCAGATTTTTTCACAAATTGTTTTTAATACGTAAGACATTACTTTTTAAACATATTTTGGTGCTTTAAAAATTGTTTAAATAATTAATTATTATTTACAACTATCATTTCTTAGAATAAAGATAGAAAATTACGGTTTCTTCTGCATTCTTCAATTTTTCTTCAACTCTCTAGTTATATGGAGATAATAATTATTGAAAATTAGCAAAAGTAATTGTTTAAATAATTAATTATTGTTTAAAACTATGTTCTCTTAGAATAAAGCTAGAAAATTGCGATTTTTCTACATTCTTCAACTTTTCTTCGACTCTCTAGATATAACGAGATAAAAATTACTAAACGCTAACAAAAGTAATTGTTTAAACAACTAATTATTGTTTTGAACGATTTTCTCTTAGAATAAAGCTAGAAAATTGAAGTTCTTTCTTCCAATTTTTTTCTATTCTCTGGTTATAAAAAGATAATAATGATTGAAAAATAGCAAAAGTAATTGTTTAAACAATTATTTCTTGTTTATAACGATCTTCTCCTAGAATATAGCTAGAAAATTGCAGTTTTTTCTACATTCTTCCACTTTTCTTTGACTCTGTAGTTAGAATAAGATAACAGTTTTTAAAAACTGACCGAAGTAATTGTTTAAACAATTAATTATTGTTTATAACAATCTTCTCTTAGAATAAAGCTAGAGATTTGCAGTTTATAATATATACATACATACATACATATATATATATATTTATATAATAAAAGACAATAATAAACAGTTTGAAAAAGGTTTTTGTTGATGTTTATTGATTATTATTTGTTGATAACTAAAGAGTCCAAGAAAAGTTGATGTCGAAAAAAACCGCAATTTTGTATCTTCATTTTAAGAAAGGTTATTATAAACAATAATAAATTGTTTAAACAATTAATTTTATTAGTTTTCAATCATTTTTATCTCATTCTAAGTAGAAAGACGAAAAAACGTTGAAGACTGTAGAAAAAAGCGAAATTTTCTAGCTTTATTCTGTGAAAAGATAATAATGAATACACAATAATAAATTGTTTAAACAATTTTTAAAACATCAAAATATGTTTAAAAAGTAATATCTTACGTTTAAACGTAAGATATAAAGTTTATCGTTATAAACAATAGTTAATTGTTTAAGCAATTACTTTTGTTAATCTTCAATAATTATTATCCCATTTTAACTAGAAATTCGAAGAAAAGTGGAAGAAAGTAGAAAGCACCGCAATTTTTTAGCTTTATTCTAAAAACAGATCGTTATAAATAACAATTAATTGTTTAAACAATTAAGTTTGTCAATTTACAATAATTATTATCTCATTATAACTAGAGAGTCGAAGAAAAGTTGAAGAATGTAGAAAAGCGCAATTCTTTAGCTTTATTCTAAGAGAAGATTGTTAGAAACAATAATTACATAATTGTTTAAGCAATTACTTTTGTTAATCTTGAATAATTATTATCTCGTTCTAAATAGAGATTCGAAGAAAAGTGGAAAGTGTAGAAAACACCGCAATTTTCTAACATTATTCTAAAAGAAGATCGTTATAAATAACAATTAATTGTTTAAACAATTAATTTTGTCAATTTATAATAATTATTATCTCATTATAACTAGAGAGTCGAAGGAAAGTTAAAGAATGAAGGAAACACCGCAATTTTCTAGCTTTATTCTGAGAAAAGATAGTTATAAACAATAATAAATTGTTTAAACATTTTTTAAAACATTAAAATTTGTTTAGAAAGTAATATCTCACGTTTGAAAAATAATTTGTTTATAAAAAACTGTCAAAAAAATAAGATTGAACACCAAAAATTCGCGATATCTCATTTTTGCACTTATGGGGTTTTCCTGTGATTCTATAAAAGTTTTTTATGGGGGCTGAATTCATATTCAGCGATTAATTCTTATGAAAAGCGTTCAAAAACTCTAAGGTATATATAATATTAACGATTCTATCGCAAATTTACAAAAACGTCTTTTTCCCATGGAAAATACACGTAAAACTTTATCGATTTTGTGCCACCTCTAAATGTCAATTGATTTCAAAACAAAAAAATACGTGATTACTTTTTTTGAGATTGGAATAAATCTGAGGCATGAGAGCATAAAAACTCTAAAGAAAAATTTGGACCACCTTAGTAAACACACATTTTTTGAAAACCTCATTTTGTATTCCTGGGGTCGAATTATGTCGAGAAAGTCAAGAAATGAGACTCAAAAATTTCGAAGGTTACAAAGCTTTCTGTATAGGGAAGCAATTTAATTATCAAGGTCAATTTTACAATTTGTAATATACAATTTTGTACAATTTATAATTTATTTCAGTTATTTCAAATTTAGAAGTGTTAGAATTATTTTTATCATTCTAACATACATAGATAAATTATTAATCCCAACATATTGAAAAATTCAACCATCGATTTACCAGACGGAACACTTATTTTCAGGATTCATTGGTGTACCCACTAGACATTTGAAGTCTTTTGAAAATTCTGGATTGTTTGAGAATGAACCCAGTACTCTGAATTTTCCAGGACTGTGCGAATTGTGCAGCATGCTGTTAAGCAAATTATTATTCGAACGTTCTTCACAAAACAGCTGTGCTGCACTAATCCAAAAAAGCTGAGATGGTGAATAATCTAATCCAGGCAAACTGGGCTCAGGACCATGTCGTTTTACCCACTCTTGGTAGGCAAGATATGATTCTTTTATGCCTCCGTTGTCTGCGATGTTCTCTTCATTGGTCCTGGAACCATTCACCTGAAAATAATTCAAGAATTTACTTCACTTTTTAGGGACTACATCGCCTGCATTAAAATCAAAATTTTAAAACAAAATTCTATTTACGTTAAATCCGACTTCTTCTGCACGATAGTTATTATACTGGTTACTAATGCAGTTAGCCTTCTTGAGAAATTTTTTGTTAGTTTCTGGATCCCACCCATCTACAATATTTCCTTCTTTATCAAAATTCATCCCTACGTTATCGAAACCATGTGTAAGTTCATGCCCAATAGTAGTAACTGTCCGAGCATAATTTATGTAATCAGGTCTGCTGTTATTGAAGAAAAATCCTTGGAAATAAGCAGCATACAATACTAAAAAATTACTTATGATTATTGAAATATTAATAAGTAATAATAAATTAATCAATAATACTTAATAATATTGGAATATTGAAAAGAAATAACAAATTAATAACACTGATCAACAAAAATGACCTGTCCTCGCTGATTGCGACATATCATTTCCGAAGTACTTTTATTAAAAAGTACTTCGGAATGCTGAACACGAATCTGCCTTCAGTTTGTTGCTATCACGTCTAGTTTCATAGATATTTGCAATTAAAATTGTTAATTAAAAATTTTTTAACAATTTTTTTAAGGGTGCAAATTTTTTCCGCCCTCAACGCAGATCATTTCAATGCGTTTTTTACGCAATTTTCGAATTTCGTCTTACTTTAGCGATATCTATAACGGTTTTTCAGATATTCTCAAAAAACTAAAAAAAGTGCTAAAAATGTACTGAAATTTCAGTACTCTGTAATTCAGGACATATTTACTTTTTTCAATAAACAATATGTCGATTTTTTTTTATGAAGAGTAATTATCTGGAAAATAATTTAAATTCGGATTATCCGTTTCTGAAATCTCTTGAAAAATGTGTACCCTACTTTCCAATTTCCGAAAACTTGTACTAAATGCTGTACTGGGCATCAGATCTTCATTTATCCGTATTAAAATGTTCGACGTTTGTTTGAACGAACATGTTTTTTGATCGGATCGTCACAGATGAAACTCCAACAATAATTATTTAAATAATTTTTATAAACAAATGCACACTTTAACCAAATTTTCATGAATAGGCTTCATTTTTTTTCCGCGCAATCAACTCGAAATGATTTTCCATAGTCTCCTTGGTGTCATATTATTCAAAATTACAAAAATTGTTAAATGTGTGAACAATTTTTATAAACAAATGCACACTTTGACCATTTTTTCTTGAATAGGCCTAATTATTTTTGTGGAATGAACTGGAAATGTCTTTCAGGGGACTCCTTGCTATCATATTTTTCATAGTGACAAAATCTGTTAATTATGTAAACAATTTTTATAAACAAATGCCCACTTTTACCTTTTTTCATAAATAGACCTCATTTTTTTTGTGGAATGAACTCGAAATGTTTTGCCAAAGACTCCTTGCTACCATATTTTTTACAATTTCAAAAACTGTTAATTATAACTAACAGTTTTTGTTACTACAAAAAGTTTTTGTTTTTGCCACTATATTTTTTACAATTAAACATATTAAACAAAAATTGTAAAATTAAACAAAAACTTTTTTTAACAACAAAAACTTTTAATTATAATTAACAGTTTTTGTAATTGTAAAAAATATAGTAGCAAGGAGTCTTTGACAAAACATTTCGAGTAGATTCCACCAAAAAATGAAGTCTATTTATGAAAAAAGGTGAAAATTGGCATTTGTTTAAAAAAATCGTTTACATAATTAACCTCGTTATTAACACTTTTTGTCACTTTGAAAAAGTCCCTGGAAAGTCATTTGTAGTTGATGCAAAAAAAATTAGGCCTATTCATGAAAAAATTGTTTAAATATGCATTTGTTTATAAAAATTGTTGTTATAAGTAGTAATTATTGTTATTATGAAAAATATTGTAGCAAGGAGTCTTTGATAACACATTTCAAATTAATTCCGCAAAAAATGAAGTCTATTTATGAAAGAAGGTAAAAATGGGAATTTGTTTATAAAAACTGTTCACATAATTAACAAGTTTTGTCACTATGAAAAATATGATAGCAAGAAGTCCCTGAAAAGACATTTCTAGTTCATTCCACAAGAAAAAAATTAGGCCTATTCATAAAAAAATGGTTAAAATGTGCTTTTGTTTATAAAAAAGGGTCAAAATGTGTATTTGTTTATAAAAAATGGTCAAAATGTACATTTGTTTACAAAAATTGTTCACATATTTAAAGATTTTTGTAATTTTGAAAAATATGACACCAAGGAGACTGTGGAAAATCATTTCGAGTTGATTGTGCGGAAAAAAATGAAGCCTATTCATGAAAATTTGGTTAAAGTGTGCATTTGTTTATAAAAATTATTCAAATAATTATTGTTGAAGTCTTATCCATGACGATCCGATCAAAAAACATGTTCGTTCAAGCAAACGTCGAACATTTTAATACGGATAAATGAAGATCTGATGCCCAGTACAGCATTTAGTACAAGTTTTCGGAAATTGGAAAGTAGGGTACACATTTTTCAAGATATTTCAGAAACGGATAATCCGCATTTAAATTATTTTCCAGATAATTACTCTTCATAAAAAAAACAAATCAACCTATTGTTTATTGAAAAAAAGTAAATATGTCCTGAATTACAGAGCACTGAAATTTCAGTACATTTTTAGCACTTTTTTCAGTTGTTTGAGAATATCGCAAAAACCGTTATAGATACCGCTAAAGTAAGAAGATATTCGTAAAGTGCGTTAAATCACTAGACATGATAGCAACAAACGGAAGCTAGATTTGAATTCAGCATTGAAAAGTACTTCGGAAATGATATGTCGCATTCAGTGAGGACATAGGTCATTTTTGTTGATCAGTGTAATTAATACTTATGAATATTGAAATATTAATAAGTAATAATAAATTAATAATTAATACTTATTAATACTAAAATATTGATAAGTAATAATAAATTAATGATTAATACTTATTAACATTGAAAATGTTTAATTAAATGAAATTGAATCATTTGAGTTACTAAGAACTCTAGAAATAAAATAGACTTACTAATCTTGTTTTCGGTTCCAGAATAGCCGGCGTTTACAGTAGTAGGAGACTGGTATCTATAATTCCAAGCTGATTTGTTTATAGGGTTCCTCAATTGGCTAAGCTTATATTCAGCATCAAAAAGCGACAGGTTTAACATTGTTTGAAGGAAATCTCCGGGTGTTATTTCCAGCTTCTCATAGAATTCTGCAAGAATCTTGTCATCAAGAAGTTCATGAGGATAAGCAATGAGACTGCTCACAGAATCCACTTTCTCCAAAGCAGCTGACTTCGTTTTATTGTCCATCCAATCAGCCTGAATCAAGAATAAAATATAAATTCAATAAACTGATCTTATCTTATACAAAAAAATCAGTCAGTAATTGAACCACCTGCTGCAGAATTTTTTTAAACACTTGTTTAACATCGCTGACCATCTCGATTATATTTTTTCTGGATTCTTCCTTGAAGTATTTCCTGACATAGAGGGCATCAACACTCTTACCCATAAATTGGGATGTGATCTCAAGGCATTCTTTCGATGTAGGAAAGGAATACTTTAGGGTGTGGTGAACTACTTGCCACATCACATAGTTGGCCTGATCTTTTTTTTTCGTTTTCCGTAAGAAATCTATGAAACTTTTGAGGTAATTGGGCGCGGCCACTATGATCACGTCATCATCTCTAACCTCAGAATAAGGTTCAAGTAGCATGTTCATGTATTTCTTCCATGGGAATGACGTATAATTCCTTTCAAGATCTATCACTGTCATTTTTTCATTGAAAGCATTTGGGTCTAGTGGACCTGATTGTGAACGAGAGATCTGGAAAATTTATAGAACATTTTTAAACCGTTATGATCGAGACAAGTATTAGGAATTAGTATATTCAGAACAAAGATGATAAATAAGTTCTTTAAAATTAAATTTCATCGTGTCACCTTATTTTATCAGCAGAATATTATTGGGGCATCCAGAGGACATTTAGAGGATATCACAGAGATATTTATAATATCTGTTGAGAAAATGTGAGATATCTTGAAGATATCTTAAGGATATCTTGTTCGGGATAACCGAGAATGTCTTCAGAGGCGAAAATGTCAATATCCCTGAGATGTACATGAGATGCACCGAGATATCTCTGCGACTAATTCAGAATATTCTCAGAGTCCGCCGAGATATCCTAGAAACGTCTCAGGGATATCGTTTTGCTATGAGGGAAACGAATGCTTCGAGTAATTGATTTACTTCTTTTTGACCGTTTTTAAACGGAGCGTCCTATCAGGGATATTCTTAGAACATTTTACAGATATCTTATAGATATCTCATGTCATAAAATTTTGATATCCCAGGACTATCCTTAAGATATCCCTTTGCAATATTAAATATACAATATTAAATTTTACATTTAGGAAATTGGGACATGTATAGGATATCTCCAGGATATCTCGGAATATCTTCAAGATTTCCCATGATATTGGAATTTTCGCTCTATAAGATATTACCAAATATCACTTAAGATATCCAGAGGATATGGATATCTTATGAATATCTTGGGATGTAAATGGTACCTAAACGGGATATCCTGTCGATATTCCTTCCTGTGAGTGTATATATATATATATATATATATATATATATATATATCCATATACATGTATATAATCCATCAAATAGATTTTTTAAATAATCAATTTTAAATTTCAAAGTACAGTTAACCTAAAAACATATGTTTCACACCTACTTATCCTACATAGTCTACGTATGATTACAATTATTTTACTCAATTAAAAAGCATGCATATCTGTGAGCTTGGGTAAAAGGAGAGTAAAAAAATGTGATTCACTTCAAATCCACAAGAATAAATACGGAAATGAAAGCAACCAATTTTTTTAAAATACAAACCCTCACAGCAACAAACCCACACATCGACAAGATATCCTGTTTGGGTTTCATTTACATCCTAAGATATCTGTGGAATATCTTTTGGATATCTGAAGTGAAATTTGGTAATATCTTACAGGGCGGAAATGCCATTATTCATGGGATATTTTGAAGATACTCAGAGATATCTTGAAGATGTCTTATATATGTCCAAATATTATAAATGCAATATGTAATGTCGTAATGCAAAGGGATATCTTAGAAATAGCCCTGAGATATCCAAATTTTATGAAATGAGATATCTATGAGATATCTGTAAAATGTCTTAAAAATATTCCCAATAAAACGTGCCATTTAAAAATGGTTAAAAAGCAGTAAATCTCGTGATGCAGTCGTTTGTTATTAAAAAAGATTAATTGCTATCATTCGTGTGGTTATTTTTGTGGATTTAAAGTGAATTACATTTTTTTTAGACTTTCCTTTTATCCAAGCTCACAGGTATGCATGCTTTTTAATTGAGTAAAATATAATTGTACTTATACGTGGGCTGTGCAGGATAACTAAATGTGAAACGTATGTTTTCAGGTTAACAACTGTGTAGTGTGTACTTTGAAATTCAAAATTGATTATTTTAAGAATCTATTCGATGGAGTATTTATATATATA
>JBAGKK010024805.1:0-11265 GCA_037177015.1 Euceroptres primus | reverse complement strand
GTTTATCACATAAAAATTCTACAAAATCAAAAATGAAAAATGTTTCGTTTACGCAACGTTGGGGACTAATGGGTTAAATTGTATATACTTATATTTTACTTCGAATATTAGAAAAATGAAATCAATATTCCATACAAGACAGAAAAAAAGGTTTAGATTTATTTTTCTATTTAACACTCTTAGAAATTATACACAAATGTATATTAAATTTTATACACTTTAGTGTACGAAATTGAAATTAGTATAAGTGTATCTTAAATTTAAACTCGTATATGAAATTTAAGATAGCAAATTCACATAATTCCATTTGAAACGAATTATAAATAATTCTAGCAATAAATTTAGATTTTAATTAATAAAGTAAGATATTTTCTTCTAGTTAAATATAATTTACTTAAGTTTAATTTAATTTGAAGAAGTATAATTAATTTAAAATTTAAAACTCCTAATCTAAAAGTACTACACGCGAAACAAAATTTTTGTATTTAGAGACATTTTTGGAAGAAGTTGACCTCTATAAGTCACTATTTTATTATAAACAACAGATGAATAGAGGAATAATAGACAATTATTTTGATTTATAATATTTTTGCAAGGTTTAAGAAATAAAAAGACTTTATGGATTGGCGCAATCTGTATTACTGACCCGCTGGCGAGCTGTACATTTACACTGGAGCCCTGATTTATTGCGCCCCGGTATACCGCTTCCAGGAATTTTTGTCATGGGTGAGAGGCCCAAGGGGACGAGAAAGCTGAGCTCGAAGCTCAGCGGAGTTGCGCAAGAACCGCAGCAACTAAGTGCACAGCAGTGGCGCAGTAGTCTAAGCGGAAAATTCTGTCGGTTCGCATCAGTTCGTTTTCAGTGTTTTAGTTATGCGTAATTATTAATGTCATAAATAATAACTAAATAAAACTTAACAGTAAAGTAAACGATAAATTTATATTTATAAAACGATAAACTTATATTTAAAAAATATTTTTCACTCGTGACAAAAATCAAACAGAAATAGTTCATTCGGCCCTGACTTGTTTACGTTTGAAAGACCCCGGTTTACCCGAAGGCCATTGAGGATATCTCCGAAACCCGCCATAAACCGGGGCTCCAGTGTATATTAAATTTAAGATGCAATGTTTTTTTAAATTTCAATGGCCGTACTTCATATTTGCTTTACATACTTGTATCTTAAATCTAGTACAGATTTTACAATTATATATTATATTATTTTACTCTGACGAGGTTTGTGTTATTAGGATTAACTTTATATGCTCATGATAACTTTTAAACTTGTTATTTCTTGTTATTTCTTTGTTCTTTGAATCCTTGTTATTTCAACTAGATTCTCTGTTTTCCTCTGGCCCGTTTGTATTGGCAGGCTAACTTTATATGCTCATAATTATTTAAAAATGGAATCTTGACATTTCAACTGGTTTTCTTGGGGTTTCTTTGACCAAGTATGCATTAGTAGGATTAACCCTATGCTCATGGTCCTCTTAAACTGGAATCCTTATTTATTTATTATTTAATCTATAGTTATTTCAACTATAGATTCATTTTCAGAAGAGCATGGTAGTTATTTCTCGCAAACAAATTTTTTTCAGTGTACCATTTAAATGGTAATTTACGTTACAATAAATATTTTGTCATTTTGCAATTAGGGGAGAACATTGAACAATATTAATAATTTTAGTGATGGTTTTTCAAGACAAAAATGTTTGTTTTTTTTCGCTGAAGGGGCCATGGCCAATAAAGAGGAGGGTTTTGAGCCCAGAACCAATTGCAGCTTTACTATCAGCAACATGTAGTGGAAAATTAGAACAGTAATCCTGCACAAGCTCCTCCAAAATTAGCAGTTTTGGAGTTTTGTATAAAAATTTTTTTTTCAAAATCAGTTTTCTCCGAAACTGTGTACTACATATATTTTGACATTCTCTTCAAGTACTAACAAGATATGTGTATGACTTAATCTGAGCACCTCTAAAAAGGTAAAAAAATTAAGGATAAAAATCATGCTTAAAAAAAATCATTGGTTTAATGGTAGATTTTTGAACAAGATATGGTGAAAATAGGAAAAATCGCAATGTTTTCTTAAATTATCAATAGCTTCTCGTAAAATCAATATTTTTAAATGTTATTGTGCTCTTTTTGAAAATTTAAAAATAATTTCAAATACAACGGTGTTAGTTGCAATGAAAAACGTGAAATCTTTTAGAACATTTTTTAAAATCTTGTTTTATTTTATAAATATAAGAATATCTGCGGTTTTGTAACTTATTAACTAGGATGTGAAATTATCTTCCCAATGAGCCCAAGAACATTGCAAAATGTTGATGATTTCGGAAGTTGTTATAATAATTTAAGATTTTTATTCTTATATTTTTTATATTTGATTTTTGATGTTTCCCTCTGAATAATTATTCACAATAAAATCATTCCAGCAACTGCTAAAAAACAGATGAACTGACAATTTGGAACGATCTTATAAATTTTAAGTCTACTTTGAAATAAGTAAACTATCCGGAAATTGTTGAATTGTGATAAGAGAATATAGTAGCGGTTTATTGGAAATTCTTGACTTTGGGTGGTGTCATCGGATAACAGTAAGTATGATATTAACCGTAGCTGAAACATTTATCTTGGCGCGATGCCCAGTGGTAGAGAAAAGAGGTCCTCTGATGCTTGATTTTTAAGCAGAGCAATGCACGGAAACACGACTTCCCACAAGCATGACGTGCTCACCGTTGTATTATTTATGTGACGCAACTATTTATGATTTCACTTTGCAATGCTAATGACAGCTGCTTGCATTTTGGCGCCATTTGGAGTCCTGCCAGAAATCGTATCTCACTTCGGCGACCTATTAGCAATCCCATCACGTAGAGCCGATATTCCGTTTTGGGGACTTCCAGTCCCATAATACTTATTTCAGAATAAAAACTCGGGATATGGCACATCGTTCAGTTTCCCATAAGGACACGTATTCTATCATTGATATTTTATGGCTCCTTCAAAACTACTTTCTGACGTATACAGTGAACAGCGGCAAAGTATATGTGAAACTTTTTTCGAACCGTCATTTCATATAATATCTTTTCACGAATTTTAATAGACATTTTTTCATTTTATTAGGTGGAAGGGAATTGATTATAACATATGTATTGAGCACTAGGATGTTTAAAAAAAAAGTGTTGCACTGGAGGTTAAAATTAATTGGTTTATTCTTGTGAGGTTCTCAAAAACAGTAAACACGTATTTTTTTATTCTTACATCAGTTAATATTAATATGTGTCGCTGGGTCTTTGAAGTATCCCATAGAATTAACATTTTTCTTAATGTTTGTTTTGTTTTGAAAAAAACAAATTTTTGTAAATCTTTTTTAAAACAAGAAAATGTATGAATAACCACAGGTTGTAACTTACATCATCTGATGGGAACTCTTGAAGGAATATAAATACGTCATTGATTTTTCATTTCAAACCTCCTAAACCCCTTTAATGGTGCTCCAAAAACCACCACCATAGCAGGGTAATCATAGTTTGACGGAATATTGACATTAATTATCACTTTTTCCCCATTTTTTTCACAGAAACACATTAGTAGATAAATCTTACAATTTTATTTACTTTTTAAGTATCTAATTCGTTATGATATAAACAATTTTTATTTGTTTGAATAATTTATTTGTTCACAAATATTGTGAATTGATAGTGTTCTCTCCATGCTACAAGATAATTAATCAACATTAAGAAACGTATACTAACGTATACTTTCAGTTATTTTTTAAATGTTTAAACAATGTTGATTATGGAAATGTAACTCCTGATCTGAATCCGACACAAAATCATAGTGTTTTTTAAATTATTCAACAAGTCCCATAAGTTTATTGTAGGCAATTAAAATTTTTCAACTTCTTGTAAATTGTTTAAACAATTTTTATTTTTTAAAGTAATTGTTTTTATCTCAAAACATCGTAAATTAATGGTATTTTTATAACACTACAACCTCAGAAATCAATATGAAAGGTCAGCGAATTAGTTTCAGTTATTTAACAGTTGTTTAAAGAAATAATAATTGTTGAAATGTAACTTCTAACCTGTATAAGATACAAAATCATAGTTTTTTGTAAATTATTCAACAAATTCTATGAATTTATTGTAACAGAAGTTTGTTCTACTTCCTGTGAATTGTTTAAACAATTTGATTTTGTTAAAACAATTTTTTTCTCTAAATGTCGTAAATTAATGGTATTTTCATAACACTACAACCCAATAAATCAATATGAAAGGTTGGCTAATTAGTTAGTATTATTTATAAATTGTTTAAATAATTGTTCAATTCGCCGATCTTTCATATTGATTTATTAAGATTTAGTATTATAAAATAGTACATTTCGATACGTGCGCTAAAAATCACCTTTCACGCAAGTATCGAACAGTATTTTATACCACGAGAGCCGGAAAATCATGTCAAAGTTGAGATTTTGAGGTTAAAGTGGTATAAATATCATTAATTCACGATATTTTGAGACAAAAAAATTATTTAACCAAATAAAAATGTTTTACACAATTCACAGGAAGCTAAAAAAGTGTAAATTATAGCCAATTTATGAAAAATATTCAATAATATGCATAAAACTATGATTTTCTATTGGATTCAGGTTAGAAATTACATTTCAACAATTATTCATTGTTTAAACATCGTAAAAACAACGAAAACTAATTCGTCTACTCTTCAAATTCATTAATTGCGTCGTAGCCTTCTAAAAATGTCATAATTTCACGATATTTTGAGATAAACAAATTATTTAAACAAATAAAAATTGTTGAAACAATTCTCAAGAAGTTGAAAAAAGTGTAAATTAGAATAATTTTATGAAAAATATTCAATAATTTGCAAAAAACTATGATTTTCTGTCGAATTCAGGTTAGAAGTTACAATTCAACAATTAAATATTGTTTAAACGATTCAACAATTAAACATTGTTTGAATAATTAAACAATTAAACAACTTTAACGCATACGTTGATTCTTAATTTTTATAAATTAGCCTGCAAAATGTAGAAAACAGCATTAATTCACAATATTTGTGAAAAAAATAAATTATTTAAACAAATAAAAAATTTTTAAGTAATAAAAAATTACTTAAAAAGTAAATAAAATAGTAAGATTTATCTACTAATGTGGATCTGTGAAAAAAATGGGGAAAAAGTGATAATTAATTTCAATATTCCGCGAAACTATGATTACCCTGCTATGGGGGTAGTTTTTGGGGTACCGTAAAAGGGGTTTAGGAGGATTGCAATGAAAAATTAATAATAGATTTATATTCCTTGAAGAGTTTCCATTAGCTGATATAAGTTAGTTCCTATGGTTAATTAAACATTTTCGATTTTGAAAAAAGATTGACAAAAACTTGTTTTCTCCATGTTAATCCTATGAGAAACTTCAAGGACCCAGCAACACGTGTTAATATTAACTGATTTAAAAATAAAAAATACGTGTTCACTTTTTTTGGGAACCTCACAAGAAACTGATTAAATTTGACCTCCAATCTAACATTTTTGTTGCCCCATGTATTTTTGAAACATGTGCACATTTCAGTATTTTTTCAATTAAAAAAAAGTATATTGTTTGCTTATCTGAAACTTACATAAAATTTAATAACTTTAGCATGTTGATCGACTTTAAAACTTTCAGTTTTAAACTAATTAAAAGACTTTGTTCAAATCAAACAAATATTTGGACAATTTAAATCGATTTTCTCGTGTAAAATTTCAAACTCATTTAAGCTCTATCGCAATATACAGAAAACTCATTTGATTAATGTTAAATAAAATTCCATCAAACATTAAAATATCGCCGCAGTTTAATTGCGCTTTTCGAGTTTACCGAGGTGGAACAGAATATCAACAGACAGTAAACTCGTTGTGTTATTTGTATTTATCAAGCTATCGATGCAGGATGGTCAAACGTTGGAAACGAAATACTGGAAATGATTTTTCTCTCTCCAAAATACATCGGTGCAATTTGCATTATTGTCACGAGTCGAGTGACGTCATTTACATTCCCATGGGTGGTTTGGCGGATTAAATGTATCATTAAAAACGGAGAGAAAAGAGAAGAAACGAAAATATCTCTCTTCTACCCTATTAGGAGAGAGTCCAATTCCATTTAGCTCCCATTTTGAATATTATGCGCGTCGTAATATTTAGAGTGGCAGAAATGGCCGAAAAGTTGGGAACGGGACTTTTGGTCCTCGAGACAATAAAAGGCGACTAATGTCGAAATTGTTATGTCCACCACACTCCATCGGACGTATAGATGCAACTCGTGGATTTCTGATGGTTAGCCTCTGAATGTAAAAGCCACTCGCGGTACGTATTTCATAAATTTCGATGTCAGAGATGTAACATGACATGTACGAGCGCATTTTACATTCGACTGACAACCAACATCACGTTTCCATATTTTTTTAACAAACGATCAATAACATTTTATTCTGTTCATTGAAAGTTGCAGTTTTTTATTTGTAACGGACGCTCACACATTTTTTATTATGCATTGAATGCCAGAACTTGAAAACTTCATTCGATGATTTAGAAGGTAATATTTTTTAAAAATAAAAAATATGTATCTATCTCCGCCATAGTTTTTTTCTTCCTGAGTAAAAAAAACTTGATTGAATAAAAGTGGATGAGATCGAAGTTTTTAAAAATTAATTTCTCTATAAATTTTTTTCCTGGGATATTAACGGGCTAAAGGAAGTTTATAGTGAAGAACGACATTTTTTCTTCATCTTTAAAGCACTCGTCTCGTATACCATATGCGGTTTCATGTCATAACTTGGCTTCTGGTACGAGAAGTCGACATTCCTGGTTCGAGGGTAAGAGAGACGTGGGTTCAAATATGTCGAGTCGATTAGAGGTTCCGATATTGGAATCGCGCTCTATCTCTATTAAATTAATGGTTGTTCATAAGTACCTCTACGACATTGGCTGCCGAAGTCGGGGTTGATTAGAATATAAAGAAACTTTGCATTCAAATCTTGTCTGCACAGACGAATAAAAATTTTTACATTTTCAACAACTTTTTTTCATTTTTCCAACTCACGATCTTTCAATGTGAATATTTAGAATGCTCAGAATATCTGAATATCTATCTTTAATTAAAACCCTATTTGATTTTCCAACCTATTAGTTTTTTTTACTCGATATTCTGTACGACATAAGAGGCACCGGCTGCGATTAATAACGCACATTGTATGCTGTGGTCATTCCGATCTTAATATATCCGTACATATGCATGAAAGCATTAGCGAGTGGAGCATTTCCATAATTATGATTTTCCTCTCGAGTACAGATAACCGCGAGGATGAGAATAATTTATATTATCCCTGTAGTCTTCTATAGGTATTCAAATAATGTTTGTAGAATGAATTCATGTTCATGGTAACATACAAACCAAGATTTACAGACTTTTTCTGTAAGTAAGAGTTTATAGTAAGTAGCACGAGAGTCACGCACGATAGTTTTCCTCCAGAATAATTTGAGAAGTTACTGGATTGTATACTTGCACAGTGTTTAAGAAATATTTTTAAAAAACTGTTCATCTTAAAGTTTCTTGAATCCTTGCATCATTATTTTCATTAGAATTTATCTGCGGATTAAAATAACATCTACAAATTGTAAGAAAACCAGAAGTACCTTTTAATCCTAAAAGAATGATCAATTCTAAACGAAATAAAATTAATACCTTCTCATATGATGATGAGAATGTAAAAATGTTTTCTATGAGATTATAATTTACAGATTTGGAATTTAAATTTTAGATGGAACGTTCACGTTTGGGTTGCACCAGTTTTATTTTGATCCGCAACGAAAATTAGCCAGGAAAAATGGAGCAACACAGGGTTTTTTGTGTGTACACTGGAACAGGGATCTTGTGTAGAGATTGGAAAAACGGTCTCCTGGGTCATTGTAACTACAGCATCAAAACGAACTCTACTCGGAGCTGTGCAGCGGTTTTTAATGAATGGGCACAGGACAACGTGAAAACTCTCTGATGGGTACATTTTTGAAGCATCGTTGAAAACTGGAGTATACAGAGTGGTGGTAGGCGTAACGTTGGAAAAGGGAAGTGCGACATCACACAAGGATTTGTGGTTTCTGCGAACGACAGCTTTGGACGTCGTTCATTAGGGTATTAAACAATTTATTCACACGTGGGCATTCGTGGGCGTCCCACATGGACTCATCATTGAGTTTCATATAGTTGGGATTTAGATTTATAGATATCTGCTTATGGCTTTCTGCTTCCATTTGATTGCGGACAAATCCTCTTACACTCAAGTTGAATTCAGTTTCGGAAATTTCTCGCTTTATTTCATTAAAAGTTGATTTTATGTTGATATATTTAGTACTCAGAGTTAAATAAGCCCAAATTGAAAGGATTTCGACAACTCAAGAGGTCGTTACATAAAAACATTGGTTTTTTTCAATTATAAATTACTTCAGAAGTAATTAATATTTTTTAATCTTCTGGAGTTATTTTAAAGCAGATAAGCGAGAGATATTTTTTTAAATTAAGTAAAACTGAATAGTGAAGCTTTTGGCCTCTGCCAGAGTGGGAGGTTGAAATAAACATTGTTTTAAATGTTGTTATAGGAACAATACATACACTGAAAAAAATACTTTTGAATTATAGAATTTGTTATTGCGGTCTGCCAAAAGCAGATGCTGTTGATTTATAATAATATACTATAGAATTTTCAGTATCACTCTTGATTCAAATCGGTAAACTTTGATTAAAACATAGTAGATTTTGATTCAACAGCGATGCTATAAATTCCAGAGCATATTACTTGAAATCCATCTGCTTTTAGCAGATAGTAATAGCATATGCTATAGATTCAAAAGTATTTTTTTCTCAGTGTACATATATAAAAATTAAATTCACCAAAGTTTTTAAAATGTATGTTTTTAACTTACAGAAACATCTCTGAAGAGAACTACAGAATTTCATCTTCACAATGAGCTCAAGAAAAAAAAAACTTGTTCATTCTCAAGTTATTCACAATTGAAAGGAAAAATGGTTATTTACACAATTATCTTTTTACGGAATTGATTTAATCTTTTCAATTTTTGTATCTAATAAGAGAAAAAATTTCTGTCAAGTTTCAAATTTCATTAGTCAATAATTTAATTTAATTTAGACAATTGATATTGGACAAACATACAAGCCCTTAGTTAAAATAAAAAATGAATAATTTTCGAAAAAATTGCTTTTGAACTTTTCATTGTTGCCCAAGGTAAATTGATTTGATGCAAAAAAGTGCACACTTTTTGCAACTGTAAGCTCTACGTGGCAGCAGTACAAATCAGTAGTGTACAATATTTTCGAGCAGCGGTTCGTAAACTCTTTCCCTCTGGGTGTAGTTCGGCGGACTGAACTTGGCTTTTTTTCGAGCACTAAATATTTTTCTTTGAAATGGAAGGGGTTTGCAAGTCCGGATATCGTTCGTTTTGGCGTAGGGCCAGATCTTTCCCCTGGTAATTTACGTTATGCTACCGACTCACGCTTTCGCTGCCGAGAGTCAAGTTTCGGTCATTTTCACAGAAAAGCTGCTATCGTTATATTACTGGTCGCTTATAAAGTGTCACGATCTGCCGCGCCAGCGACTATCGAGGGATCGATTCCAAAGCCCATCTACATATCGTTTTGAATACGAGAAAGAATGATCCATTTTAATCTATCTATTCGACACTCTGGCTTCGGTTGCAATTCGTACCTGATTTCTCACCCAATTGTGTTACTTCGATGATGAGAAATTCGTTTTCATAAATGGCTCGCTACGAAGAGAATCGATATTCTCCTCGATGCCCACGTACATTGAACGAGATGGTTTTTTAATATTATAAACAGAATGGCACTGAATTGAGATCAACAGAGTTTTATCAAATTTGGTTTCAATATTTGATTTTTCTCATTTTAATAATTGATATAAAACGTAAGGATTTAGGGATAATCGAGTTACTGTTACAGAAATTCACATAGTGACTATTAAATTGTCGTGTTATATAGATTGATCAGTTTGTTCAAAAACTCGCTGAGGTGGAGGGGGTGAAATTTTTGTACTTTGCGCAAAAAGCCATTATTTCGGATATAAATATCTTTTTATGTATGGCATATAAAAATCTTGAACCAAATGTTTTCGATAAATTTTTCCCCAATCTTTCGAATAAAATAAAAAAATTTTGAATAATTCAAAATTTAGCCATCGTTTTTAAAAATCAGAAATATATTTGATTTTTTTTAAGTTCGACCCTTTTATTCTTTTTTTATTGACTAAAAATAAAGCTTGGAATGCTTACTTTTAGATCCTTGAATAGCCAAGTGTCGTTTTTTTTGTTATTTTTGACAAATTGAATTTTAAGTAACCTGGTAAATTCAAAAAATTTGTCCTGTGCGCGAAAAAAATTCGGAAAATTTTCTGCATGTACAGTTTTTGATAAGAAACAATATTCTAAAAACGGAAATTCAAAAAAAAATTTTGTTGATCTTAGAATATTTTGAAAAGTTTCAAAAATGAAATTTTTTAAATTTCATTAATTGCGCATTTTTAATGTGCAAATAACATTTATAGTTATTATATGATGTACATTACATTTAAATTGCACATTAAAAATGCGCAATTAATGAAATTTAAAAAATTCATTTTTGAAAATTTTCAAAAAATTCTAAAATCAACAAAAAATTTTTTTTTGAATTTCCGTTTTTAGAAAATTGTTTTTTTATCAAAAACTGTACATGCAAAAAATTTTCTGAATTTTTTTCGTGCTTAGAACTTGAAAAAAAATCAAAAATATTTTTGATCTTCAAAAATGATTACTAAATTTTGAATTTTTGAAATTTTTTTTTACTTTATTCGACAGATTGGGAAATAATCTATAGAAAAGATTCGGATCAAAATTTTTTATATGCCATATATAAAAAGATATTTATATCCGAAATAGAGGGTCTTTGCGCAAAGTACAAAAATTTCACCCCCTCTACCGCGGTGAGTTTTTGACTAAACAGATCAATCTCTTTTTTTTCGAAGTGCTAATAGGACTAAACTTTCTGTAAATTTGAGCCTGATCAGAGAAATTCATTTTTTCATTTTTCAGGTACACTTGAGAAATAATGCCCCATATATGGGTAATTGTCAAATTGTAGGCAAACTTTAGCACCTACAGTGGCAATGACATTATTATTAGGAATTAAATATTT
>JBAGKK010024794.1:920-11265 GCA_037177015.1 Euceroptres primus | reverse complement strand
ACAGTATTTTATACCACGAGAGCCGAAAAATCATGTCAAAGTTGAGATTTTGAGGTTAGAGTGGTATAAAAGGTTTTAAGACACCAAAATTAGCCTAGCACTGAAAAGTTTAATTTTTGGTCTCTTAAAAGTCTAAGTAATTCCCTATTGCCAAGATTTTTTTTTAAATCGCTTAGAGTAATTTTTTTGGGTGATCTGCATAATATGTCCAATTGTGCCAAAGAAATGGATTTTAAATGACTTTGGTATCTATTGGTCCAATAAATAGTTTCAATTCGATTGAATTGAACCAATAGTAATTTAACTTTAGCCTTTGATCAAATGTTCTCATGATCCTAGTTTTTTCTAATAATTTTTTGTTTTGTTTTGTAGGGTTTCCAGCTGATGGAACTCCAGCTTCAAGGAAGGATGCCTTGACGAAAAAGCCTTTGGACATGGAAGAGGAGGACGAAGCAAGAAAGTTTGAGACCTCTAAATGGTTGGAAAGTCATTTTGGAAGTGATTCTCGATCATCTCATGGCTCTCTCGACGACGATCCTCCAATTCACACTGGTACCAACACTAGTTTCATCAACGTAACCATGAAATCCTGTACTCCTAGGGATCGGGATTATCAGAATTCAAACTCTAGTCGTCCACAGCCTCGTCGAACCTCAGGTCGAGATTCCACTTCACCAGTTGGATACTTTCAGGGAATCAGCGAGTGGTCTGAAAGACATCAGGGAACAGGTAATTAAAATTAAAAATTCTCTATAAAAAGTTTTCCAATTGTTCCTACAATAATTACAATTTTTCTTTGATTTATAATTTTTTAAAATATTAAATTAAATTTAAATTAAATTAAAATTTTGTTTTAATTTATAAATTTACAATTTTAATTAATTTATAATTTAAATTTATAAATTTACAATTTTAATTAATTTATAATTTAAATTTATAAATTTACCTTTGAAAAATTAATTTTTTAAAATTATTATCCATTGCAGAAAAGCAGAATAATCATGTTAGAAACTCTTCGCCTGCTCACTATGTGAATGATACGTCGAGAGATAACGGTTATGTTCCTGAGAATAGAAGAAATTATGTTGAGTCGTCATACTCGAGAACTTTGGAGTCTAAAAGACATCAGGAGAGACACGAGCCTCCGGAACATCAACGAAATGATGCTCCATCACCTCCTCTTCGGAGAAGAGTTAGAGAACAGGTAAAAAAACCTGAACCCTTTTTTAATAGAATTATTTAATTGGATTTAATTAAATCTTTAGCAATGGTTTTCATTTATTTTTCAATTCAATAAACTAATGGTATCTTTTTTCTATTTTTGTTCTGAAAGATGAGATCAGAGGAGAAAAACAGCTTCAACGAGTCTTCAACTGGAAGAGCAACAAGTCCAGTGCTCGTGGTGCAAAGAACGTGGGAGAGTCGCAACAAGGATGTCGAAAATCAAAAAACAGATCGGGAACTTCGAAGACAAAGTCCGGATATTAAACCAAAAGCGATGTTCACACCTAGATCTCGTTCGATTTCGCCTATTCTCAGGGTGGCTTCTCCAATGAGGAAAGAGAAGAAAGTCATTGAACAGGAAAGTCCTCGAACTCCGAAATGTAAGTTTCCTATAGAAAAATTAGTAGAAGAAAAATAAAAAATAAATTATTACACTTTTATTTATAAAAGTTATAAAATAATAACAATTCGACTCTTGCAGCATCTGGACAGTCGAAATACAAGATTGGAGAGTCTTTCAGAAAACTGGTTGGGAAATTACGATCTGCGAGTACAGAGAGGAAAAATAAAAGGAGTGGTAGCAGTTCAACGTCCCAAGTAACACAAACTGATGATAGTCCGACTTATTTGCAGTATAATACTGTCGATAGAAATATTCCACTTGGAACAGATTATAATTCGGAGGATAAACCACCTGAAAGGCCACCACGATCTCCAAGAAATAGCACTCCTGTTTCGCAAAATATTAAAACTACAAAACTAAATGATTATAATTCTCAGGAACAGTGGCACCGAAACGATTCCGTTCCTCCTCTTCATAGGTCAGCAATATTTTTTTTCGATTCATTTAAATATTTTATTAAGGTAATTTAAAATTCTCGTATCAATGATTTTGCTCCCTTGGAATTTTGAGGATTCTTTTCTTCAAATTAATTTTTTTTTTGGCATTTTGGAATCCTATGTGATTCCAAAAAATCAAATTTGATTTTGTCATTAGGTATTACCTGGGAGAAGATCCTTTCGGTGGAAGCATATACGGTAGAGAAAAAGGATACGAGAATTCAAAACCACATGGAAGACACCGAACCTCTGGGAAATCAGGAATCGAGACTGAATACAGGTAAAAACGACGCCAGCTATCCAAGGTTTTGGACATTGCTAAATTAGTTTTAAGACTTGGGAAAATTTTTTTAACTAACATTTTACTCTTTCTTTCATTTTGTCGAAGTAATTTTGAATGTTCTCTTCTCGAATAATTTGTGCTTTTCTTCTATGCTTCTAAAATATCAAATTTGAGCTCTAAAAGTTGTAGGCATCTGACCATTCATCCAAGCTTGACGATTTTTTAAAGGGGCGGATAACTATTTTTGCAATAGTATGAATATCAAAAGTAGAAATAAAATTACTAAAGTGCCTGATTTTGAAAACACAATCTTTCCTGATTATAACTTTAGAAAGTTTCAATCAATCTCAGATTTCAAATTGAGTTCAAGTATTGTCTGGGATTCAGAGACTCAATAACGCACGTGTAAAAAGTTGTGGGAAGAAAGAGTGAACGAGTCATGACTTAAGAATTAGTGTAAGATCTTTACTCGGATCTTCATGCAGAGTAATCTAGAAAGTGCAAACTCATTCTTCTTTCTCAAAATTGTTAAGGTATTACGACAGATTAGAAATTTAGTTTCTTGATTGCTAACAAGTTCATTCCACAAACAAAATTGAAGCGTGCTCTACAATAGTGCATTATGCATCATTCGGATGATTTTACAGGAAGCTCAAAAAACTGAAATCCTGCAATAATTTTGAATTTTATTTATCTTAATTTCCTGACTAATAGTTACTTTTGTCACTGCGATCTAATATGTTCTGCATTTAGTTTATTTAATATGCATTTCAGGTCCTAATTCATCAATTATATAATTTCTCAGTCACACAAAGCTGTATGTCGAATCGCATACAGCAATATTTTATTATCAATATTCACATACAGCATTTTTTTACTATCGCTTCATACATGAGCATAAGCTAATGTTCAAAACTTCAAAAGTCGGTAAATTGAAGGGTGGCAGTACAAAACTAGATAACCAACATTTTTGTCAAAAATGGGCTTTTTGTATAAAAAGTTCCTAAGAAATCAAATAGTTGTGTTAAAAGAATTTCTTCCAAATCTCATTTTTATCCCTTTAGTGACCACTTCCCCATAAGGTTACCGACAGTTTTTAAAAATAATTCTTACAATTTTAATTTAAAAATTCTGAGAAAATTTGAAAAGTAGAGTTTTCCGAAACTGTAATTTTCTAAAGAAATTTGATATTAATTAAATTTGATAATACTTAAAGAAATTGATTTCTCGAAATTATCAAACTTTATTGATAAAAATATATAATTTTACTTTTTTAAATCAGATTTTCAACAAAAAATTGTTTGGCTCAGTGCGATACCGTCACACTACATCTTGATTTCATATTGAAAATTCAATTTTTAATCGCTATCCAAAGCCGATTTTGAAAACCTGTGAAATTCTACTTCCAAAATTCTCAGTAGATTTACTCGGGACTGGCCAACTTTTTTTCATCAAACTTTATTTACCCGTATTCAGCAACTCAATATCTCGGAAGCAAGTTTTTATTTTTCTGTTTAAACTAAAAATTGTATTTTTTATTACAATCCGCAGTCGAACCTGCTCTAATTTTTGGTTAGTATCACTTCGAGATTGTCAACTTCCACATGTACTTCCTTAAAACTGGATAACTTTTTCTAATCAAACTCTTTTAGCCACAATTCAGCAACATTTCAGCTCGGAAGCGGACTTTTGTTTTATTTTTAAATGGCGATTTCGATTCTGCACAATGTTTTTTCGCTCTCCTGAAAAATTCACATTTTATTGGTTATCTAGTTTTGTACTGCTACCCTTCAATTATGAGGCTATTTCTTTTTTTTTTAACTTGACGAAAGAAAGGGTTTCTATCATTTTATAATTTTGGGTCAATCCAGTGATTTTCGTATAAATCAAGTTGCGACCATATTTTTAAAAAAACATTGGTCTATTTGGCGTTGATTTTTTGTTTTATAATGTACGAATTATTTATATTTTATTCGTAAATCATATTAAAAGGCAGTGACGGGTAAGTTAATTTTCAAAAGGAACTAGTTACTGTTACCGTTACATCACGAAAAAAAGTAACTAGTTACTGATATCATTACCGTTTCAAAATATAACTTTTTCTCAGTTACGTTTGCAAAAAAAGTAACTATCGTTACTTTTTTCGTTACTTTTATATTTTAGAAATATGAGAAATATATACTAAGGAAAATAATAATTAACGCTTACTTCTATCTATATTCTTTGTTTATTTTTAACGTTAGTAATTGTTTGAAAGTTTCGTCGTTCAATCTGACCCTTTTTGAGTTCAATATAATTCCTGCCACCATTCGAATAGTAGAATGAAAACATCGTTGCAAAAGCAATAAACTATGTTGATATTATTTCGAAAGTAACGAGAAAAGTAACGATTTTTATAGTTACCGTTACTGAAAAAAATGTAACTAGTTACCAATTCGTTACCTATTTACAAACGTAACTTCGTTACCATCATCGTTACCCAGAAAAAGTAACTATAGTTAAAGTAACTAGTTACTTTTAACTAGTTACTTCCCAACACTGTTAAAAGGTGCTTGGGTGTAGACAAAATGGCCCTTTTAAAACACACATTTAAAAGGCTTCAAACTATAGAAAACTATTTATGCAAAGTTACTCTGGTGATGATAGTCACACTCTCAATTTCTTATTGCTATTGCTTAAATATTAATTTTAAATAAAAATAATAACTAAAAAACATATTTAAAGTGGCATGTCAAAATGTGTATTTTTAGAGATATTCAAATCTTCACTTAAAAAAAAGTACTTTAGGGGCCGTTCAAACAGGTTCAAATAATACGTAACGCTTGGGCAAGGGCGAGGTGTATATAATTCACTTGAAACTGAGAAAGAAACAGATATACCAAAAGCGTTATATATTTTTTGAACAGCCCCTTAGATACAATTTTGAAAATTACCCAAAATTATATTGTTATTCCAAATCTGTTTTTAATTCCACTAGAGATGACTCCACAATTATCTTCATTAAATAGAAATGAATCCGGGAAATTCGTATAAAAGGTTATAAAACAGCACTTTTCACTAACTCCTAACTTTTTTCTGGGAAACTTGAAAAATATGGGACTTGGATCATATCTAAGTTTCGTCAAAATATACAACCCCTTGAAATTTCACGAGGGTACTTTGCTTAGTTTTTAAAATAATTTAATTCCAAAATTCACTCGTGAAAAGGTTATTTTTCAAAGGATTACGTTAAGAACTGAACTTAGTAAGAAAATAGTAGAACCGTTCGACTATTCCTTTTTTAAAGTTTAAAATTTTTTCAATTGTACTATTGGTTACTGATTCTCTTACTATCTTCAGCGCATAATATAATCTATTTGTAAATAACCTTTTCGCGAGTGAATTTTTGAATTTCATTATATTTTAAGAACTACAAAGTACTCAAGTGAAATTTCAAGAGGGTATATATTTTGACGAAATTTAGATATGATCCAAGTCCCATATTCTTCAAGTTACCCAGAAAAAAATTACGAATTAGTGAAACATACTGTTCATAACTTTTATATGAATTTCCCGGATTGATTTAAATTAAATGAAAATAATTGTGGACTCATCTCCGGTGGAATTGGAAACAGATTTGGGGGACAATAATCCTGGTAAGTTACAAAATTGTATCTAAAGTACTTTTTATAACACATGCATGATTTCAGCCCTTTTTCATGCCTATTAAGCGGGGCTAAACCTCTACTTTTCAGTCCCTAGGGAGTAAAAATTGACGTCATATATAAATAATGAAAAATTATACATCTGTAAGCTCGCATTTAGCGATAATCAGTCCTGACCGTAAAAACTCGTAGGAAATTTTGGTTGCCTATTGATACGGAAATTTTCGTAACTAAAAGCTATGCCCACGGAAATTTTTTCGCCACAATATACTGTTGCTACGGAAATTTCCGTAGCAATAGGATATTCCAAGGAAATTTTTCCGTGACAATAAACTATTGTTACGGAAATTTCCGTAACAACAGTTTATTTCCAAGGAAATTTTTCTATGACAATATACTATTGTTACGGAAATTTTCTTAGCAATAAGTTATTTTTACAGAAATTTCCGTAACAATAGTATATTGTCATAGAAAAATTTCCTTGGGAATAAACTATTGTTACGGAAATTTCCGTAATAATAGGCTATACCTACGGAAATTTTTTTGAGACAATAAATTATTATTACGAAAATTTTCGTAACAATAGGCTATTCCAAGGAAATTTTTCCGTGACAATAGACTATTGTTACGGAAATTTCCTTAGCAATACGTTATTCTTACGGAAATTTTTCCGTGACAATAGGCTATTGGTACGGAAATTTCCGTAACAATAGGTTACGGAAATTTTTCCGTGACAGTTGGCTATTGTTACATAAATTTCCGAAACAATAGTTTATTCCCACGGAAATTTTTCCTTGGCAATAGACTATTGTTACGGGAATTTCCGTAACAATAGTATATTGTCATAGAAAAATTTCCTTGGGAATAAACTATTGTTACGGAAATTTCCGTAACAATACTTTATTGTCACGGAAAAATTTCCTTGGAATAGCCTATTGCTACGGAAATTTCCGTAGCAATAGTCTATTGTGGCGGAAAAATTTCCGTAAGAATGACTTATTGCTAAGAAAATTTCCGTAACAATAGGCTATACCTACGGAAATTTTTTCGGTACAATAGATTATTATTACGAAAATTTTCGTAACAATAGGCTATTCCAAGGAAATTTTTCCGTGACAATAGACTATTTTACGGAAATTTCCTTAGTAATAAGTTATTCTTACGGAAATTTTTCCGTGACAGTTGGCTATTGTTACATAAATTTCCGAAACAATAGTTTATTCCCACGGAAATGTTTCCTTGGCAATAGACTATTGTTACGGGAATTTCCGTAACAATAGTTTATTCCCACGGAAATGTTTCCTTGGCAATAGACTATTGTTACGGGAATTTCCGTAACAATGGTTTATTTCCACGGAAATGTTTCCTTTTGTTTTCCTATTGTTACGGAAATTTATGTAACAATAAGTTACTCTTACGGAAATTTTTACGTGAAAATAGGTTTCAAAATCAAATAAGGGCAGAAATCATGCATTTGTTATAAAAAATATCGTATGCGCTAAGAGGAAGAGGGACTTTTTCGACTTTACGTTTTCAGTACTCGTCTCCGGCTCGCGCCGCGCGCTTGCCTAAGACTTGTACTGAAAACATACACTCGTCGAAAAAATCCCTCTTCTCCCCCTAGGTGTATAATATACTATTTCTCATACTTGACGTAGATTGTCCAAATTGAAGACCTTTTTTGTTTGTTTCGTCTGTTTTGGTTCTTTTTTTGTTTTTGATTTACAAACAATCTTTTTGAAACTTTCCCGCCTTTCATTTTGGAAAGATTAACAAAAAATAAAAACAAAATGTTCTTAAGTAGTACATCAGTAGTTTTATATTCAAAGTAAAACAACGCATTATGTAGCAAGCGTTAGTAGAACAGTGCTGTATATCAATGACATACAGCGATGTCATAGAATATCGTCACTAGACGATATTTTTAAAACTAAAAAAATTACTTTATGAATTTTTTTTCCATTATAATATGACTGCATACGATGGAGGAATATTCCTAGGATACGATTCCACTTCTAACTCAGTTTCGACCAAATTGGTGTATAAAGCACTGTTGCAGAGCACGCTTCAATTATCGTTAATTCAATATTAAAAATTAATCTAAAAAAACAGGGCTTTGTATTTTCCGAGTTACCCATAAAATTGAGAATCACATACCAATCTTAAAAAAAGAAATAAAATTGAAGTTGATCAGGAAATAATCCTCGCTTTGGCAAATAACCCAGCATGCTGAAATTTTCGTAGACTTTGATAAACTCGGTGAATTGGTTTTGTTTGGTGTTAGATCGAGTAAAGGGGCCTTCGCTTCCAAAGAGATCCAGTGAATTCAACCTTTTCTGCCTGAAACGAGTGACTCAGTAGATCCTCGTATTCTCTCGAGTAAGCCTCACAATCAGTAGACTCAAAAGCTGACTCACCCATCTTTTCTAAGCAAAGCGCTGATTAGTCATAGCCAAGAAAGTTCAAAACCATCGTTAGTATCCGAAAGTACCATTAATAAATTTCAGTGTCGAATCCAGCTCCTTGGGCCGGTTTAGCAAGTCCACCAGTCGTTTGGCCAGTGAATATGAGAGGGAAGAACACTTTAGAAGCACCCAGACTTTGCCCAGGAAGCTACACACTTCTGGTCAATCGAAGCAGAGGAGACAGGCAACTGGAAACCATTCGAACGAGTCCAGGACTGGAAACCACCCGAATGAGTTCAGAAATGGAAACCACATAAGTGAATTCAGGAATGGAAACCACGCAAATGAATTTAGGAATGGAAACCACGTAACTGAATTCAGAAATGGAAACCTTTTGAATGAAACCAAGAATGGAAACCTTTTGAATGAAACCAGGAATGGAAACCTTTTGAATGAAACTAGGAATGGAAACTTTTCGAATGAAACCAGGAATGGAAACCTTTTGAATGAAACCAAGAATGGAAACCTTTTGAATGAAACCAGAAATGGGCACCTTTTGAATGAAACCAGGAATGGAAATCTTTTGAATGAAGCCAGGAATGGAAACCTATTGAATGAAGCCAGGAATGGAAACCTATTGAATGAAGCCAGGAATGGAAATCTTTTGAATGAAACCAGGAATGGAAACCATTTAAATGAAACCAGGAATGGAAATGTTTTGAATGATACCAGAAATGGAAACGTTTCGAATGAATCCAGAATTGGAAGTTCGCCTTCTTCCAGGTTGAGCCAGAATCACAGATATGGAAGCATGATCAACATCTCGTTCAAGAACAATGTAGGGATTCCGAAAACAGTTCAGAGTCCTCTTCAGGGTCCAACTAAACCAGATAGGACATATAAATCATCGCTCTCTCGTAGCAAAAGCTTTAATGTTGAAGCTAGTAGAAATGGTACCGATCGCTATTCTCGGAGCACGCATTATAAATCCAATTCCCAGCTGAATCGTTTGGATGAAACCCCTCCTTTGAAAAGTCCAGGAATTTTGGCCAGCATAAGTCGCAGCAACAGGGACCTGTTCAAAAATGGAAAACACGAAACATAGTTGATTACGAAATCCTCATCTATTCTGAAAGTTGAGAATAAAAATTGTACAATTTCGTGGGAACTGGACTTTTATAAATATTTTAATTATATATAGAAATCGTATTTGGAAAAATAATTTGAAATTTATTTTTGTTTCAAATTTTTAATGGAGAAACAATGAGGCCTGGCAAATTTTCATCCTCTCAATTTTTATTGCAGATGGTCGCCAATTTTTTTCCTTGCAAATTGTAATACAAGAAATAATTTTTTTAATTGTTAAAAAAAATAGTAAAAATGGTTTTGGTTTTTTGAGGAGAGTTTCGTTCAATAACTATAATCTCTAAATTTCTAAAATTAAGGAAACAAATTGGGAACTGTATTTGAAATTTTAGAAGAATGACAATTACACAGAATCTTAAACGCAAGATTTTGTGTTCAATATTTTCATCAAATTTGGAGTAAAAAATTGCCTAGCTAGAGTTTTAATGAAAATTTAATGGTAGGTTCCAGATTCAGAAACTAGAAATTTATTTTGAAAATAATTAAAGGTTCTGCAATTGTTATTTTGAAAATAATTAAGGGTTCTGTAATTGTTATTTTGAAAATAATCAAAGGTTCTGCGATTGTTATTTTGAAACCAATTAAAGGTTCTGTAATTGTTATTTTGAAAACAATTAAGGGTTCTGTAATTGTTATTTTGAAAATAATCAAAGGTTCTGTAATTGATATTTTGAAAATAATTAAAGGTTCTTTAATTGTTATTTTGAAAATAATTAAAGGTTCTGAAATTGTTATTTTGAAAATAATTAAAGGTTCTGAAATTGTTATTTTGAAAATAATTAAAGGTTCTGAAATTGTTATTT
>JBAGKK010024784.1:0-11265 GCA_037177015.1 Euceroptres primus | reverse complement strand
TCTCTTCAGACTCAGTACGATCAATACATTTCGAATTAATTAAAATTATGTCACAGGAAGAAATGAAAAGAATTCACTAATTTCAACCGTCGGATTGAATAACGGAATTCAGAGTAGAGATCAGCGGACTCAGAGACATTTCTCGTAATTCTTTTCAATTCTTTTTAATTCTTGGCAATGCGTTTCACTCAATTGTTCTTAATTATTTTCAATACATTTTTTTTTGCTGGGACACAATTTTATTCACTTTCTTCACCTTCTTTGCCAGTTTTTCAGTGTAAAACTAAAATGGTTAATGTGCCATATCTCGGAGAAAAAGAATCATTTCGGGATGATTAAAAATGGAAATGAAAGGTAAAAAGGAGTGCTCAGCAATGGCGTAAGCAGTTTTTAGAAAAAAAATTGCTTCTCGCGTGATAATGATTCAAATATGGCTAAAAATGGCCATTTTTCCACGTTTAGTTTAGGATATCTCGTAATCCTGACGTATAGGAAAAATTTGGACAACGGATTCGGTTTTAGGACATCAAAGTCCTTCGGGGTCACCTAGTTCAGTCCTTGGGTACAAAAAAATTTTAATTTTTGTCGGTCTGTGTTATCAATTTCAACCTTTATTTTGAACACTTGAAGCTTGAACTTTGAAATTTCTAATTTCAGACAAGTCATCATAGTTTTAACTCAACTGGAAGGCAGTGGTGGTTTCTCTATAGCACATCGATTAACGCACAGGCTAGCAAATAGTGGAAATTTACATGACTGGGGTCCGCCGGATACTCAACATTGTCCACCAATAGACACCCAAGTCGAAGGGCTACACAGTCCGCGTTTGATCACCTGAAGAGATTGCAACTGCGAAAAATGAGAAACCAAAGTTCACAGAAGGATATACTCTCGTATTTTCTGGCATTTGGGCACAATTATGAGCCAATGATTTTAATATTGCTTTAGAACTTGTGCCGATTGACTCTCGGATGACGATTTGTTCAAAGTCGTTTTTGGAGTTACTCGGATCGTGATAAACGAATATTCAAAGAGATCGCGAAACATAGACTCTTCTAGTATCTTTTACCGATATAAAGAAACAAAGAATTTGCTATATACAAACGAAACAAATTATTTTCTCATCTATAACGTTTAAGCGTTGCAAAAAATTAATACAAAGCAAACGGCATGACAAAATGTACAACTGTGAGGTGAAATCTCTAGGGATCATTAGAAAATGTGATCATTGTAATAATTGTTTTTGGAATTGCTTAGAGTATAGAGCGAGATCGAGGAAACTTTTTTGTTTTGTGTTTTTATCTGTTATTTTGTGTACTCTTGATAGGTTCGTGCTGAAAGTGGAGGGAGTCTTTAAGAATTTCAGTGTTTGGTCTAAAAATCTGGCTTTGGTGCTTTGAAACGCCTAAATGATTAAATTTATTTCTTGCTTAATCTCAATAATGATATTATTTCTCAGAGATTGCGTAAAAATGTGATATTAAAAAGAATTAAGAAATGCGTAGGTCTTCTTTTGATAAACTTCACTTAAAGCACGAAAACAGTTGTGTTTAATTTTATACCGAATCTCAGAATGTTAGGGCAAAATACTTTTCGAAAGCTGCCTTTTTGTGCCTGTGTCACTTTAAGTATGTTTTTGCTTCAAGAAGATATCTCAAGTGAAAAAGGGCGATTGTTGTATTTTGTTTGTTATCATTGTTAGATTTTAAAGTAAAGATAAAATGGTAGATGTAGCATTTCTGAACTGCCATATCCCGTGGCTCTGAAAAAAAGTGACATGAAGATGTGACAACATTTGATGCTGTGATCAACCAATCAGGTTCTCTCCTCTGACATTTTCAAAAAAGACAAGAGACCCCTTGAGGAAGAACAATTACACGAAATTTAATAAAGACTTGTAGTCAAATTGTAAATATTCAGAATAATTTTTATCCACTTCACATTTTACTTGTTCTTTCAATTTCAAATGGACGTTCTCCAATTTTTGTATTTTTTTTTCACGGATGGTTTTACTCTACAACTGGTAAAGTTGGCCGAGGAAACGGAATAGCCTGAATCTGGCCTAATTAATGGATTTAGCTCTAACGCATTACATTCGAAACATGTACCACATACAGAAAAAATAAATACACACTTAGCTTTCAGTAAATTCTGAATTGCAGTGGCCTTCGTTTTTGGAAAAGAGATATGTGTATAGTTTAAATAAAGTGACACACCGACCTGGAAAAAATAAAATAAAACCCCGTATACATTACATAATGCGTAGAAGAAAAAAAATTATCGATGTCGATCTATCGAATCAAGCAAAGTAGTGTTTGGTTTTCTACTAGAGTATATCGAAAAAAAGGCTATGTAATGAAATTCAGAGTTATTGAGTTGACCACTCGTGCCATACCAAACTAGAATTTAGACTTATCAAATAGTATTCGATAATAACTTCATAGATGCGTATTTCTTTCGCTACTCGTAATGGTACGTAAACGTTTCCGTGAATATATCTATTTTCCATATCGCATTTGATGATGGACTTGCAAATGTGTTCTTAATTCGGGAAACAAATCTCATAGACGCTCGAAAATAATTTAGAATTAGTTTTTTTATTTAATTTTTAAGCGAGCGTAGTTTTTGTAAGGCTTTATATTTATTTCATGTTTTGAATTTTGTAGTATCCTTTCTTTCATTTGTGAAGCTTTCAAATTTGGAATCTCTGAGTTTCAAATTTCTTCAAAACTTCAAAACTCTTCAAATTTCAAATAATATTCTCTGAATTCTCTATTCTCTGATTTCTCTGTTCTCTGAATTCTCTATTCTCTGATTTCTCTGTTCTCTGAATTCTCTATTTTCTGAATTCTCTATTCTCTGAATTCTCTATTCTCTGAATTCAAGAGTCTAAAAATTCAAAATTTCCTATTTGGAAGCTTCAAAATTTAAATCATTATGATTTTTAATTCCGTAAACTTCAAAAATGAATTAAAGCCTAGAACAATTATTTCTGTAGGACGTTTGTTTCCCATTCGGCGCAGTCATCGAGAAAGACTTGTGATTTTGATTGATATTATTTTGTTATTATTCTGTAACATATCGGCGACAAAATAATTATTTCTATTTCGAATGGTTGCTATTACGCTAGTTGCAGAATAAATTAATGCACGTCTGTAAAACTGAACCAATATATAGAATTTTGTACGTGTGTCTGAATATTTTACGCGATTGTTTATATGGATTTGAATGCTTTAGAATGGAATCCGACTTGTAAATAGGGGAAAATTATTTATTCTATTCGAATTTTAAATAAGTCTCGTATACTGCTTGCGTTATAGTAAAGTTAAACTATACTCTAACGCATAAAATAAAAAACTTAAGAAAAGCAGTGCATGAGGAAAAAAAATGTACCAGTGATGTACGAAGCATAAGTGTTTTCACTGGATCAATGAATCATGGTCAATTTTGTCGAGTCATCTGAAAACTCTCCTAGAAGCTCGCCATTTTAAAATATTAAGTAAAATACTGTGTAATTTTTTAATGAGATTACCGAACAAAAATCGTTGAATCCATTTGAAGGTTTATGATAATCGTACACCACTGAAAAAAAATATCTAGACATATATTCTTAATATGTGAACAATATGGTGTCTCATTGTATATGTATCACAGTGCATAATATTACGGTGTCATTTCATGATAAATATGCAATTTATACTTTGCAAATGGTAGTCGCCTACTAGGTGTCTTCTGAAAATTTTGAAAAGCATTTACTTAAAATTTAATCTTAATGTCGCTTTTATAAAAGTGGACATTTAAAGGAAAAAAATATTTTTAATAGGAGAATAAATTCAGCGAAACAAAGTTCGTAGAATAAATTGCTGATTTGTATTTGTCGGTGTTATCAATTCTTGTAGGGTAAAAAATTATCTTAGAAAAGTAGAAGAAAGTACAAGTGTTCAGTCAGAGAGTTATAGTGTTCTATTCGTTTAGAAAATGATAATTATAGGAATTCAGAAGCACCTGGTGCGGCTGTATACCAGCAATCAATTTTGTGATAGTCTGAAAAGCGATCTGAAATAACTTGAACGTTTGATTATAATCCCACGGACAAAAATTGTAAAATCAATAAAGTCTATATTGCGTAATTGAAGGAAAAAAACTTCTAGGTATTACATATGATATTTACTAGCGTATAATAAACAATACCAAGATTGTGTTGTCCCCTGGTTTGTATTGTGTAGACACGCATTTATTAATAAATTGAAACATAAAGGAATATTTCATGTCAACTTGACCAGTAAATCAAGCTGTTTTATTATTACACCAATTTTAAAAAGTTATTCTAAAGTCGGACATTCATTTTTATAGGTTTAAGATTATTATTTAAATTATATTATTAGTTTAATTTATTTTCAAAATGTTTAATAATGCTTGTTATTATTTATATTTAATTTTTAACATTGGGTATATTTAGGTATTCTGCAATGATCTATCCGGCTTATTACAAGAATTAGGAATATTCTACTATCCTAAAGATTGAATATTTTTCATAGATGCTTCTAAAAGAAGTTTGAAGCGTGTTCTTTTACACAATGAAAACAAATTAAATATTGAGTATATTTATTTTTAAAAATTCAAAAAGCCCGCGGTTATGCGAGACTACGTACATCAAGCAAAATTCTTTTTAATTGGTGACAATGTGCTTTAAAAAATACTAAAAATAAAAATCCTCTAAAACATAACTTGTTAAAATATTTCTAATATATTTTGATTGATTTATTTTTTCTTTAAAAAACAAAATGTAGAAAATATAATTGTTTTTAAAATAAAACGTGGCAACGTTGTCACCGCGTCCTATTTCGACGACAGCTAATCAGGAGCGACTTTACTGGACCTAGCAACCAATGAAAAAGTGGCTTTTATTTTGTCAGTCCAATAATGATTCATTGTGTCTGAGGGGAAGGGATTTCGCGTTCAGGAACGATCTCGCTCGCCGTTTCGTGTTCTTCTGCGTTCTTCCGTCTTTCTGTAAACACGTTATCTATCCAGACTGTTCCGAAAGAGTTCTTTCACTAAGAAGCGTCGAAGTGTCGGCCACATTATTCAGTCGTAGCGGACCAGCTCCAAATCCCGCTTAAGACGAAAAGAAAAAAGCTCTTCAAACATGGGAGAAGACGGGGCTCTGAAGTCAGAAGCACCTAAACCTAAATCAGAAAATAATGACAATTCTGCACCGGGTGGCGGTGGTGGCCTTGGCGGTCATCCAGGTCGTGGTGGACGAGGTAGTAGAAGAGGGAATTCTAGATTCACCGGAGGTCGTGGTGGATCTGGTGGTGGTGGCGGCGGCATGGGGGGAATGGGACCCAGAAATATGGATGGACCGGTAAGCATTATTTTCTAAATTTCGTTTATGTTCTAGACCCTCTACAAAATTACTTCCGAAAAACTTTTTAAAATCTTAATAGCAAATTCCAGCAGTAATAATTATATTTCTTCCATATCAGAATACTCTAAAGTTCTCAGTCTTATCAATTTCTTATCGAAATTTCGTATATATAAAAGCACCCACGTCGAGGATTAAATTCTGTATCTTCGGGCATTTTAGAGTTCGTAAATTACTTTTACAGTAGACTTTTTAAGTAAAAATTTAACTTGAGCTTTTCAATCGTTATGTTTCTACGGAACATTTACTTCATTTTTAAAAGCGTTCGTGGATTGTGCATCATGGATGGTTGGCGTGAGATTAATCAAAATGGCGGTCGAGTTTAGTCTAATTTGCGACACGTGTTCCGTTCTCTATTTTTCGAAATTTCCTTAAAAATATTTATTTGTTTGAGTATTTTGTTTCACAAATGGAATTACTATAATGTAAGGAATAATTTCTGACGAGCGCAATTTATGGAATTGAGTACTTTTTTATTTGGAGCAATTTTTGCTTTACAAAGCAAATTTGATGGTGATTGAATCTTTTACGTAGTATTAACGTATACTACTCTAACGTAGTATTTAACTCTTTACGTAGCATCTAACTCTTTAGAATTTTTTAGTTTAACATTGTTTTATTATTGAATTAATTAGATTTATTGAAAACCCCGATGCCACGCTTGCAAGATTTATTTCATAATCAGCAAGTGCCAAAGAATACAAAAACTTTTAAGGGAATAGAAAAATAAGTCCAGCTAGGAAGCATGGTAGGTTTTTTATTTGCCTAACCATGTGCCGAAAAGTAACGGGCACAGTTTATTCATAATTTAATTTTAATATATACAGTACGTCTAGGGTTACCAAGGCCGGCCAACCGTCTCACTCAAGTACGTGACGTCACATTCTATGAGAGTAAGAAAACCGATTCGGCCCTGGAAACCCTAAGTACGACGTCCCAAATACGAAATCAGGGTGTCTACTCAACCTGGAATTGTCAGGGGATTTTTTTGTACCTGGAAAAACTCGGAAATGTCAGGGAATTTTTTCGAGCGTACTGAAATTTTTTTAAATTTTAACAAAATTAAATAACGATATTTACAAGGACTAAAAAATATATTAATCGTAATAAACTCGTGATATTATATACTTATTCCAAATTGAATTAAACGCTAGAGGGGAAAAAAAACGAAAAGCTTTGGAGATAAAAAAACTTCAAGCGAAACTTAGGAAAATTCTGGAACAAACACAAAAAGAAGCCATCGCACTCGAAAAAAAATTGTAGAAATAAATTAACCAGAACAGAATGTATTTAAGAAAATATTTAAATGTTTTATTCCTAACGTTATTTTATTTATAAACGTTGCTTTGTTCGTAAATGAAGAGAAGTTATTTAATTTGACTGTTTTGTATTCTCCATTACATATTCATGTGGATTTTGTCACAAAACACCATAATTACTCTTATAGCGTAACGTATTAAATAAACATTATTTTGAAATACATCTGCTATTTCACTAATTTATCATCCGTCATATTTTTTCCTAAATTTAATAAATTTAAATAATTATAATCGAAACATTCACATGTGGATAACAAATGGGTTTACTCAATTATTAGATACTGCTGAAATGGGGGCGGGGGGTTATAAAATTCTGTATTCCATATTTGAATGACCGAAAAATACCTGGGAAAATCTAGAAATACCTGGAAAAGTTAGGGAATTTTTTTTTAGAATTTGAGTAGACACCCTGGAAATATTTTGAATATGGGAACTCCAAAAGCAACCTCTCGTTAGTTCGTCACGTGACGTTCAGAGCCAATAGAGTGCTTGCGTTTAAAGTTATTTCGGATATGGGACGTCGCACTGTAAATAAGAAAAATGTCCCACTACTCGTGAACTGTCAGTAATTGTTACGCCGTCAATTTTATTTTTTGAGCATTCATACTTGATTGTTATTGATTTTGATAATAAATAATGCTAAACCTCGTTATTTTTTGTTACTAAATACTTTTTAAAAAATCCTTTATAATTATTTCTTTAGGTTAAGTGCCAATTGCACGATTACTGGAACATCTATCTTAAATTTGTTTTTCTTGCTGCTTTATAATTCTCCCTTATTGTTTTTTCGCAGATGAAAATGAGTGAATCCATGATGGAAGCTGATATGGAAGCAGGAATGGACAGAGGCCCAATGGGTGGAGGAATGGGTCGTGGTGGTGGTGGGATGATGAGAGGAAGAGGAGGACGAGGTGGTGGTCCTGGAAGAGGAATGGGAAATCAAATGTCCCAAGACGTAAGCGTTTTGTATTCTTCTTAAAATCAGCCTCTCTCAATTACTTGTCTAAGTCTAAATCTAATAATCACTTGCCTAAATCTTAAAAAACAATTACAGGACCGTTTATTGGAACGAGTGATGAGCATAAGCGGCCCAACCCACGAATTACCGCCTCAGGATTCCACGGAAAAGAAATTCAACGGTAGAAATCGTTTATACGTCGGAAATTTAACCAATGACATTAACGATGACGAGGTTAAACAGATGTTTGCCCCCTTCGGCGAAGTCTCTGAAATTTTCATCAACAAGGAGAAGAACTTTGCCTTCTTGAAAATGGTAAGACTTCTATTTTTTTCATGAGAATTTTAAATAGGTTCCAAATAAATCCAATGATTAAAAAAATTACCGTTTGATCATCATGTGATGATAACCATTTGGCTGCATTTTGTGCAATGAGGATACAGCAAATTCAAAATAACTAGAGTGTAGATAGATGCATTTTGTACATTAGTTCTTTTAATTCTAGGACTACCGAATAAATGCTGAGAAGGCGAAGCATGAATTAGACGGATCTCAGAGGAAAGGCCGTGCTATTAAAGTACGCTTTGCTCCTAGTTCTTCCACTGTTAAAATTAAGAATCTCACGCCATGGGTGTCAAATGAGTTATTGGAAAAGGCTTTCTCTGTCTTTGGTGAACTCGAACGCGCTACTGTAATTGTCGATGAAAGAGGAAAGTCAACCGGAGAAGGAATCGTTGAGTTTTGCAGAAAGCAGAGCGCCCAGATTGCCTTGCGAAAATGCACTGATGGATGCTTCTTTTTGACTGCGTAAGATCTCATAAACTTAGTATAAATAATTTGACTATGAAAACCCCGATGCCACGCTTGCCAGATTTATTTTATAATCAGCAAGTGCCATAGAAAAAAAACTTTTAGGGGCATAGAAAAATAAGTCCAGCTAGGAAGCATGGTAGGTTTTTAATTTGCCTAATCATGTGCCGAAAAGTGATGGACACAAATCAAATTACAGTTAAAATTCTCTTTGTCCATTATATTATTTAATTCATAGTTTTTTAAAAGTCGGTTAATAATTTCAGATCTCTGCGACCAGTCGTTGTTGAACCATTCGAGCAACAAGATGACGTCGACGGTTATCCTGACAAAAATTTACCAAGGAAGCATCCGGAATTCTACAAAGCACGTGACGTTGGTCCTCGATTCGCCCAGATCGGCAGCTTCGAACACGAGTACGGAACGAGGTGGAAACAGCTGCACGAACTTTACAAGCAGAAGGAAGAAGCTCTGAAACGAGAAATGGCAATGGAGGAAGAGAAACTGGAAGCTCAAATGGAATTCGCGAGATACGAGCATGAGACTGAAATGCTACGAGAACGTAAGTTTTCTCCTTTTAATGCAGGGTGTCTAGTGGCCTGGGAAATCGGGAAAACCCCGGGAATTTGGTTTTACCGGGAGAAAACTGGGACCCCGGGAATTTTATTTCAGATCGGGAATTTTTTAATTTAATCGTAAAATTTACTTATTTTTGCTTTATTTACGGCTATTTAAAAAAAAGGGGGAAAAATAAATTTCGAAAATAAAAATTAACATAAGCTCCTTAGCTGCCGATGGCAAAAATCGTTGCCATTTAGGACTTTCCCCAGATTGCCGGAAAGACAAATCTTTACCATAAAATATTTTAGTGTATTTAAGTCTTCAGGTGTTTTGATTAACAAAAATATTTATATATATTTTTGGATATGCTGGTCACTAGAGAGCGGACTAGACTGGGTATGAAATTGGCTACGAGTCGTCTGCGAAAAAAGCACTGCTCGGGTGGTAGGGAAGGGGAAAAAGCGAGCAGAAATATTTGCCTTTTTCGCAGACGATTTGAAGCCAATTCCATACCCAATCTAGTCCGCTCTCTACTGATCACGATTCTATATTCGGTTTAAGAATTTTTTTTTGGATCTGAAAATTAATATGGCTACTTAAAAACCGCCTTTTTCCCAATTTTCTGAAAAACTTTGCAATGAAGTACTTAACTGTATCAAGCCCTTTTCCCGAATTACAATAATTTTACACTCCACATGAAGGATGAGAAAATATGTTGAGACACACAGATATCTTAAAAATTCGAATATAGTTACAACTCTGGAAAGTCGCCCCTTAAATTCAGAATAACTACCCCTACTGGAGAAAATTCGTTTACTCATTGTTTTATATACTAACACTCAGTTTTCATTCAAGAAAATATTCATTGGAATGCAAAGAGGAGTTTCATAAGACTGTCAATACATCATACCCCTTGTAATCCACCCTGATGAGAAAAAAACCACCCTTTTACTTAAATACACACTTCCAAAATATAACAGAAGACATCTGTTGAAATAGGGACAGCAAATTTTTTACATTCTCATCATTACGAGAGTGTATTAGTTTTGCTTCTGTTATATTTACAGAAATTTCTGTTAAACTAACAAATGGTTAGTAAATTTTACAGATATTTTAGAGAATTAACAAGAATGTTTGTCAGGTTAATGGAGTTCTAAGTTAAGTTTACTGACCATCTATCAATTTAACAGAAATTTCTGTAATAACAGAAACAATCTGCTGTGACCCTATTTTAACAGATGAATTCTGATAATTATATAGGTTTTTTTCTCCATGTTCCTAAAATACTGTAAACTTTTTGAAACTCTTCAAAAAAGAATCTAGAAGAGACTAGAAAATTTTAGAAGTTATGACAGAACTCAGAAGCTTTTTGAAAATTCTAACACAAAATTCCTGGGTATGTGAAATAGTAAAACAGAAGACTGATAATAGAATAATGATTCACTTCAGATCAGAATAATATCACTGCAGATTAAAATAATGTCCCACGATTGACTGCGAAAAGATTCTGAAAGAGTGTAGAATATTTTTGAAAATTGTGATAATTTTGGAGTGATTTTGAAAATTTTAAAAAACTCAGAAAAAGTCTGGATATCTCTATAAGAATTTAAAAAAGGTCCTAGAAGATTTTAGAAGGTCCTAGAAAATTTTGTAGGATTTTAAAAGATTTTGGAAAAATCAGAAATCCTGAAAGATTATAAAACGCTCTAATAAAAATCTATATTATGGAGGATTTTGACGGATTTAAGAAGATTTAACGAATCTACAACTATATAGAAAATTTAAAACATTCTAAAAGGTTTCCAAAAAGTCCAAGAAGATTTTATGAAGGTTTTTAGAAAATATTAGAGAATTCTAAAGATTATGAAAGTCTATAAATTTGTGGAGTATTTTATTAGATTCTAGGCATGGAGCGAAGATTTAAAATTTTTTTAAGATTCTCAGGGTGTCTAGTGGACCGGAAAATCGAGAAAACCCGTGGAATTTTATTTTACCGGGAAGAGCCCAGGACTTTTGTTTAGGATCAGGATTATACACTCATTGCTTGAAATAAGGCCGGACTGGGGGGTAGACGGCCTTAAAGTCAATGTTATTAAAATCCAGTTTGAACCGGATTCAAAGCTTTCGAGCGAGCAGTCTTATGTCAACATTCAGGATCGCGTATATAGTCTCTGAACGTACAAAAGTAA
>JBAGKK010024774.1:0-11265 GCA_037177015.1 Euceroptres primus | reverse complement strand
TGCAACATCGTTCTTTTCGGCTATATTCGGAGCAATGTTTTCCACCTCAGTTTCCATTTGAGCTTCGCTCAATACTTCCTGTTCCTGGTTCCCAAACTTTTTTTTCGGTTTCGGTTTTACAGTCTTCGAATACCTCAAGACATGTCTGCCAAAGTTGGATAATGTCCAGTTGGCACTTTTCGAAGTCTTTATTATTAAAAAGCACACGGGACACGTTATATGCGTTACGTAAGAAAATTTAGTTAATGGGTTCTGTATAACCACCAGAGTAGTAATATCAATGCTAGTGTCATGTATTAACTTTTGTTGTAATTCCGGTTCTATATTCTGACTTTGATTTTTTGCAAACGCTCTAATATATTCTGCAACTTTTTTCTTTTCGTCATTGATGTTTGCATTTCAAATATCGTTCACAAATGTGGGCGATATGCGAACGAAACAAAACAAATGCGCATGATCAGAGCAGACGCTTTCGCAAAAGTTTGATCGTGATCAATTTTCCGAGGCCCACCGACTTCCCGCGAAGTACGGGAGAATGCTCAGAGAATACCAAAGACTGCCGAAGACTAACCATGATTTCTACTGACGACTATAGGGACGACTTGAGGATTTTGGAGAAGTTAGTCGACGGTCGTCATGAGAATTCTGCAGTGAATAGCCCCTCGGATTCAGCTTGTCCATTGACAGTTGACCTGTTTATGAACTCTGATGAATTTTCTTAGCTAAAGTCAGTCAAAATTTTGAAGATCATACGCTTGCTCAATTATTATTTTAAAAATCTGAAAAAAATACACAAGAGGTTTTCCACTATGAAGATTCAGTTTCTAGTATTGGATGGTAAAAATTCGAAAATACGTTATTTTTGACCACCCTAATGCATACCCTTCTGGATACTTTATACATACCGCGTCTCTTTTCCTTGAATTTAATAATTTAAGAGTCTACATTAGCTCTGCACAGCAAGGGGAGTTTCCTCACGGGCCAGACGTGTCATTTTTCCCACTACTGCTTTCTCCGCAGGTTGAGAGAGTTCGGGCGGTGTGATGTTGTGTGGTCTCTCCTTACCTCTCTTCTTATTTACGTCAAGGAAGTGATAAAATGCTGAAAAGAGACCATGCGACATTACCTCCATCCTAACTCTCTGAACTTGAGGAGAGAGCAGTAGTGGTGGAAATGACCCATCTGGTTTTTGAGGAGATTCGAGGAAAATGCCTGGAATCTCACCTTGCTGTGCAGGCCTGACTTAACCATCTTAGTGGGCTGGAGTTCACCACGAGAGAAGCTCTTCGACGATGTCGACAGTACTTCTTTAATGGAAGTCTACTAGTGGTCAATTTGGTCTGGACAGTTATTTTTGCCGATAAACCAGATTACTGTCAGCTGCTAATTTGACATAGTAGAATAACTAGCTAATTTTAATGTTTCCTACGAAGTTTCTTGTATATAATTATAAAGAATAAATAAAAATAAGCGTTTTTGCTTCATATGAATAAAGGTTGACTCCTTGGTATGACCTTCTCTGAATTATTTCCAAAAAAAATTTAAGCAAGGCAACGTAGCGAAAATACATACAGTATTTTGTAAATGATTTAGTTTTTTACTCCAATATACTATCAAACATGCTTTACAAGTTTACGAGTTCTTTCATGAATTTACACGTAACTCTTATTTTCTGATTGATCATAAAAAAATCATTATTTCAATTTTTAATGTTATGCATAGAAAATTATTTTGTATAGTGCAATTTATTTATTTCAACTTCTTACGATCTCATTCGTATGCCCTAGTCGGTTCAAATTCGCCGCCCGAACCCCAGCCAAGATGGAGGTAAGACGGTAATTGGCCTGATTGGTTGACTTTTTTTCACATGCGCATGGACAGACCATGATTTGTTGGATCATGTCGCGAAGCCAAGGCTGTTCGCCATTTTGTATTCGACATTCTTGATCTATTAACCGTTTTTGTAATCATCTCGATTGATCATTTAAAATTTATAAAAGAATTGCAAGCAATTTGGCGGTAGGATCTCAAGTGTCTTCTCTAGTTTGAGCGTAAAAATTAGTAAAAAATTGATATAAATTAATCGTATTCCTCTAAAAATGTCAATTTGCTTGGGCAGCTTGATCCTCGGATCAAGTTTTGATCGTTAATTTTCAATTAGCCTGATTTAAATTCTAGAGCCAGTGATGAAGTTAATTCCATTTGTTCTTAAATGGTTCTGGCAAGAATCTAACTAAAAATGTAATCTTCTTAAGTAAACGCATGGTCGTAAATTCCATGGCGTTTGAGATTCAAGGCCAAACAATGGCGTAATTAATACTTAAAGTTATTGATTAAATAAAATCATCTGAAGGACGTGAATTTACTAATATTGTATTTATATTATCGAAGTTTATTAAATAGTTTTCTGATAAATGGTCTTCTATATCTGTGGTGTCGTCGTTCCCCCTTGATCCTCCCTCTCCGAGGAATAATGAGTTAGCCTCAGAGAAATTCAATTACTTTTAAATTAAAATAAAGTAAATAATATCTTTTGGTTATTTTAAAGTAAAATAACCTGGTGCTCGTGGCTCTTTAAATTTAGAGTCTGATTTATTTCAAGAAAATTAGTTTGTTCAAAAACATAGAAAATTCCCTAGATATTTTTAATTAAATTAAAATCATGAAACTTAAAACCATAACCAAACAATCATTTATAGTGTGTACCTATTAGGACGGAGTGAAAATGCTCAAGTTGATCGGATCTTTTGAGACTAGTGAAAAAAAGTTGTGGTTTGGCATCAGAAAGAAGGGCCAACAAAATTTTTTCAAAAAAAAAAAGTTCTTCAGTTCGGACTTTTAACTTGAAAATTCGAAATTTTGGATATTTTTCACATTTTTTCTATACGGAAAGAATTTCGGCACAGCAGACGTACCTACTAGCACACGAGCAGTGCTAACCGCTAGGACGAATCTTGTCTATTCGTTTGGCACGGCTGGTGCGCCGTTTTGAGACAGCAGACGTGCTAGAAGGCACAGGAGCTGTGCATTTTTTGTTTATCGCCTCAGTTTGGCGCGTCTGATGCGCCAAAATCGGTATGACAATTGTGCCCGAGCCTATGTACAGCTGCTGTACTGTAGGTGGTGCGCCTGCCGTGCTGAAATTCTTTCCGTGTATGGGAGGGATATTTATGGCGTATTTTTTGTACATGTAGTTTTTGATGATGATTGATAATATAAAATCCAAAATTAAAAAAAAAAGTTTTGTCCAAGTTAAAATTTTTTAAAAATGTCAAAAAATGATGTTTTTTTGAAAAATTAAAAAAAAATATTTATTTTTAATAAGTTAAACATGTTGAACCGGAAAGTCGTTTCTGATTTGTTTGTTTTCAAACAAAATGGCGGAGTCAGCCTATCAGAAACAGCTCAAATTTGTCCATATAGTTATTTTACTTACTTCTTTACTTTACTTTACTACTACTTCTTTACTTACTTAATTACTACTAAATGAATTTAAGGGAAAATAAATTTTAGGACAATTGAAGTTACCTTTTTTCGGCGAATAATTTTGTCGGTAAAATTTGATTTCATCAAATCGATGATATACCTAAGAACGAGTCTGCGAATTTGCCAGTATAGAGCATTGTCGCCATATTAGCAGGGGTGGCCTTAAGAGCGTTGAATAAACCACTTTGAAAATGGTCCAATGGCTCCAAAATTTTTCTAAGTCCAAACCCCCCATTCACCCGTCACTGAAGGGTACGTAATCAGTTTTGAGATTTGCATTTAGGCAACACTTACCAAATAAATGAGGTCTATCTAGGTACCGGAGTCGGAAAAATTGTGTGAGATGTCCGTTTTTTTATAGGACAACGATTTCGACGGAAAATAATTATTTTCTGAATTCAGTCAAAGCAGACGGAAAAATTTGAGAGTGACAGCAACAGCTATCAAGTCTCGATAAACCACACCTGTAAACTATTTTTACGTATAACACCGACACTGTTGAAGCTTAAAAAGATGTGTCCAGCATTTTAAGGACTCTGTTCTTTATTATAAGAACAATAACTATATAATCTACTTCGGAAAACGGCGTCTATTTTCGAAATCGCTGAGCGATTTGTAATTAATCTTTGTAATTAATGCTACTTTTCCTATAGATAAATTCGTAGTCATATTCTAAAATTCCCAGTGCCCACCTTGCCAATCTCTCTGTTGGGTTTTTCAGATTGTGCAGCCATTTCAGAGCTATAAGATCTGTAATGACTTTGAAACAATAATCTTCAAGATACGCTCTAAATTTCCTAATTGCACATATCACATCTAAACATTCTCTCTCTGAGCTTGAATATCTAGCTTCCGCACCGTTCAAACCTCTACTTGCATAAGCAACAATATGATTTTCCCTGTTAATATTTTGGGTTAAAACTGCACCTAAACCTATATTACTCGCGTCTGTGTCTATTTGAAAGGGTTGAGTGAAATCTGGACAAGATACAATTGGTGCTGTTGTTAAAAGCTCTTTGATGGTATTAAATGCTTTTTCTTGTTACGGAGTCCACTCCCAATCTCTACCTTTCTTAAGAAGTCTGTTAAGTGGTTCAACTAGCTCTGCAAAGTGTAGCACAAATTTCCTATACCAACTTACCATACCTATCAATCTCTGCAGTTTTTTAATTGTTTTCGGCCTTGGAAATTCTAAGATTAGTTTAATCTTATCCTCATCTGTTTTTAAACCTTTCTCATTGACTACAAAACCAAGGTTTCTTACTTCCGAACATCCAAACTCACACTTGTCTGGACTCAAAGTCAACCCAGCCTCATTGATTCTGTCCAAAACGATGTTCAAGTAGTATAAGTGTTCTTCAAAGGACTGAGTTACGGTGAATGTGTCGTCCAGATAGCAAAATACCTTAGGCTTCAGGTTTAGCGTAATTATTTTGTCCATAAGTCTCTGGAAATTGGCCAGAGAGTTACATAGTCCAAACGGCATTCTCCTAAACTGAAACATACCCTTTGCAGGAACTATGAACGCTGTAATTGACCTAGAGCCTATTTCTAGTAGGATTTGATTATATGCCGAGTGCAAATCAATTTTTGTGATGTACTTAACCGATCTAAGAGTATCTCAAATCTCACTCATTAGCGGAATTGGAAATAAATCATTTTTAGTTATGTTTTTGAACTTGCGAAAATCTAAACAGAACCTATATTTCCCATTTGGTTTTTGAATCATAACTATTGGGTTTGACCAGTCAGAGTTAGCAGGTTCTATTACTCCCTCCTCCAACATCCTATCTGCTTCATCACAAATGATTTCCTTTATTTCTGGGTTAACATTATAATAACGTTGTTTAATTGGTTCGTGACCCTGAATGTCTATTTTATGTTCCGTCAGGTGAGTTGCTTTAAGTTCCTTTGAATATTCGGGAATTTTATCTTTAAGCAACTGTTCTAATTTTTCCTGTTCAGATTCTTCTAACTCCACAATACCGTCACACACTTCCGATGCGAAAACATTTGGTGTGACGAGTTTGGGAGGCTTCAACAATAAATTATTTAACACTATTGCATTATTCTTAAAGTTATACCAGTTTATCCTACTCTGATATTCCTTTATTTTCTCTAAATTTTGATTTTCCTGACTTATATTCTTCTTCTTATTCCAAATATTAGTATGGAAAACTTTTAATAAATCCTTATTTTTTAACTTGCTGTTGTCATAAACTTTCTTGGAATTTAACCTAGTGTTACTCTGAACTCGTGGTTTCCTCAAGCTAATACTAACTGTATCCTCGTTTTCCGAATTTTGAAAATCAAAATCCTCTAAAATCTGGAATCTGTTTAGGGTTTGAATATCCAATAACCTTGGAATATTCCTACTTGGGTTTTGACTTTAGGTTTTGACTTCGTTCCTAGGGGAGCTTTTGACTTTGCTCGTTGGGTTAGACTGGGGATTTTGTGATATCATCCTTTCAAAATTTCTTACTTCTGACTTTAAATTCCGGACTTCTTTATTAGCCGATAAATTAACTTTTCCTCCGAATTTGGGTTTGTTTCCTAACTACGAATTTCTCCTGAAATTTTTATTTCTTTCTAGCTTTTTTTCTTGAACCGAAGGTTCTACTTTGCTATCATTTTCTACTGATGTGGGTTCTACTGTCTATTCCTTTTCTATCTTCTTTTTATTATTTTGTTTAACTATTCTTCTATATACATTATTTATTTGTTCGAGTAAGGCTTTGGGTTAAGCTGCAAACCGATAACAGATATGTGACTCTTCTGGGCCACCATATTTGTTCTTCAAAATCTAATTTCATACCTATCTTTTTTAACATGTCCAATCCTATAATGCCTTCGGATCTAAAATTTGGCACCAGTCTGAAGAGTATTCTCTTTATGACGTGTCCAATTTTAATTGGAATAATAACTTGTCCTATAATTTCGAATGACTTGCCGTTTGCCACTAATAAAGTTCGGGAGAAAGGTTGAAATATACTATGATTTAATGCTTTAAATATTTTTATTAAGTCTTTACCTAAGTAGGAAAGCGTCGCACCGGTATCGACTAGCATCCTACAATATTGCCCTTCGAAATCAGTTAAAAGGTGAAACCTTGCTTCTCCTGGTTCGTCTGTGTTAGTGTTAAGGATTTCAGGCGGGTCGGCAGTTTTTGGTGGTATTTCCGCCTTCAGTACCTGCCTGAATCGTTTCCCTGATTGTTACCCGCAAACCAGCACTCTCTTTTAAAGTGTCCTGGCATACCGTATAAGAAACATATTAACGGTTGATTTCCGCCTTGGTTTTGACTACTCGTTTGCAAATTCTGTTGTTGTTTACCTGATCTCAGATTCGCACCATTTTGCGCACTAGATTAGGCGTTTTCGGATTTCTGGTTACTCGCGTTCGAATTTTTATTCTCTTGTGGGTTCTGCTTTTGGTAATTGTTCACGTTATTTTTGTTTTGGCTTCTCGAATCTTCTGTCGCTGGTAATTCTTATTCTGGTAATTGTTGAGTCGACATCGCTCTAGGATTAGTACTATTTCCTATTGCCAATTGCCCAAACAACTAAATTCGCGGGTTAAAAGATTATCTAGGTCTAAATCCTTGGTTGCGAGGTTGAAATCTAGGTCTATAGTTGTGTTGATTTTGTGAAAAATTAGGAGGAAAAAGAAATCTCCAAGGATTGAATTGGTTACGATTTTCAAAACGAGGTCTCTGATTTTGGGAATTATTTCCCTGATTTTGATGGCCCTGGTTCAAATTTTGTGTATTCGGGTTGTTTCCGCTGTTCCTGTTACTGTTACTGTTTGAACTACCGTTATTTTGCTTTACGTGGTTATTACTATCTTGGCTTTGCTTTTGACCGTTCGGACCATTCGGCTTATTCTCTGTGATTTGTAATACCTGACCTGTAATTTTAGACTTAACTAACTCTGATTCCCATTATTTCCCTAAATATTCGAATTCCTCAAATGTATCCAAATCTTTCCGTTTAATATACATCTTGTATTCTATTCTTAAATTCTCGTAGGTTCTACAAAGTTCCCATTCTAACCCTTTACGAGGGTGTAACTTTGTGAACAAGTGAACAACTTCCTAATTTCGGTAAGAAAGGAATGTATGTCTTGGTCCTTCTTTTGATTACAGAACTTAATTGTTTGTTTAATTTCGTCGAGAAATCGTTCATCGATATATACCGATAGAAAATCTTCCTTGAAATCAGATAATATTCTCCAGTTTCTTCTTGAAACCTCACACCACACAATGGGCCAGGAGACCCGAAATCTTGGCCAAAATTAAAAACATTGAACAATGTGGATAAAAGTACTTACTCAGGAGTTTTGAGGGTCGCTGATTACGAATTTTTTATCAAAACCAAAAAATTCAAAATGGCGGATTTAAAATGTCGGCAAATCTTTGGAATAGTTGACAGACTAGGCTGAAAGTGCTTATTCGGGGGTTTTAGGGGTCGCTAATTACGAATATTTAATCAAAAATGCAAAATTTAAAATAGCGGATTTAAAATGGCGGCGAAATTTTAGAACCGTGGACAGTTTGGACTGCAAGTGCTTACGTGGGGGTTTTAGGGGTCTCTGATTACGAATTTTTAATAAAAAATATAAAATTCAAAACGGCAGATTCAAAATGACAGGGAAATTTTAGAAAAGTTGACAGTTAGGGTTAAAAGTGCGTACTTGGGGATTTTAGGCACTGCTTATTACGATTTTTTGTCTAAAATGCCAAATTCGAAATTGTGCATTCAAAATGGCGGCGAAAATTGAAAAAAGTTGACAGATTGGGATAAAAGTGTTCACTCGGGGGTTTTAGGGTTCGCTGATGACGAATTTTTGGTCAAAAATGCAAAATTCCAAAAGGAGGATCCAAAATGACCTCCAATATTTAGAATAATTAACGAATTAGGTTAGAAATGCTTACTCAGGGGTTTTCGTGATAGCTGATTGCGAATCTTTGGTCCAAAATAAAAAATTTAAAATAATGAATCCGAAATGGCGGCAAGAATTTTGAAAAGTTGTCGGATTAGGCTAAAAATATTAGATTCTAGGGATTCTTCTTGGGTCTAACTTATCGGGTTTCTAGATTATAGTGAGTCCCCCCGCCTATCACGTATGAAGGTGCTAGATTATCTTCTCTCATTTATTAGGGTGTTAGATTAAGGTGAGTCCCCTCGCCTCTCATATATCTGGATGATACAGTTAACTATCACTCGACTCTTCTTCTGAAAGCTCTTTGTCATCTAAATAGTTTTCAGTCTTAGAAAGATCAAGCTCTTCATATTCCTTAGATGATTCTTCTTCAGTATTTGACTAAACTTCTAAATCTGGATGACTGAGATTAGTAACTTCTGGAATTGAAAGTAACGTTTGTACTGCTTTCGGGAGGGCCAGGTGTTTCTTATTGCGTACTCAAGAAGAAGCCCTCAGTTTAGATGCAATAGGATCTGTAGACTCCATTGAACTATTGAATAAGTCTTCAAGATTATGCGATCGATTATTCTTTCTCTCATGATATTTTCTGAACTCAATGTAATCTCTACTTTTACTCTCAGAAGCTTTTTTCCCGAGCATCCCTATACGTAGGACACTATTTTTGATTATTTCTCCACCATGAATCAATATCTTGCGCACGGTTGAAGGCATGGGATACCAATTAGAGTGCAAGACATACATTTTGGCAGTGAAAGTGCAAAGATTTTCAAATTCAGTTGCATCGATAGGAAGTTTACATGACAAGGCAATCAAAATCGTTTGAAAATTCTGAACAAGCTCTTCATGCAAGCCAAGAGATGTAGCAAAAAGTTTAGGATTACCAAATGGTATTCGACTTATCGACACGCAATCCAAAATTTTCCCACAAATTTTCTTTAGATTTTGATCTAACAAAAATACCAGAGCTTCTTAAGGAGTCTTCATTTTTAAAAAAGGCAGCGATATTGTCTCCAACTTTCTAAGTTTTGTAGGTGCTTCTGAATCGTTCGTCAGTTCATCGAGAACTTTTTTCAGATCCTTGTCTTTCGACTTATATGCTGAATAAGAAGAAGCCATCAATAATTTTAGAGTATCGTTATTGTGTTTAATACTAATTGCAGCAATTTGCCAACGCTTTCAAAGTAAAGATTTATTTTTAAATTCCAAAAGAGTTTGACCAGTACCTAGACTTGGACTGCTTGGTACTTCATCTATATTACTATTTAAATGAGGGATTACGAAATCAGAATCCAGCCATTGAGATTTTTGTAACTCAAATCTGTTTTTCTTTTCGTTTTTGCAGCTTGAAATTTAGCATTACGTCTGGAATAGAGACCTGAAATCCAGCGTTTTAGATTGTTTCTTGACTCGCTCCTTACATGCGAAAGTTGAATGTTTTATTTTTGAATAATGTAATCGACGACCAAGTCAATATTTCCTTTCTGCAACATCAAGTATAATTATAATAATATCAACAAACCATTAAAGTACAAACCTGCATATCAAGTATCTAAAAATCTCTGAAGAATAATTGAAATCAGATCATCGTGTCCATTTATAACTGCAGACATTCATTGTATTTTTGAGACACAAGAAACGCTGTCCATCCGGTGGTTAAAAGTCGAACTAAAAATTTTACGCGGTAACTTTCAAACTGCATTGAAATTTTTTAACTTAAGGGGGCCACTTCATCTAGAGTATCAAAAAAGGTGCTTTTTGTCGATTTTTTTGGATAAAATAAAAACAAGACAGGTCAATGATCTTTTGCATCTATTAAAAGACATGTTTGGACTACAAGAAAAAAATTTTTGCACACAAAAAAATTGAAAATGGCAGATTTATCAAGGGTCCAGCGTAACATTGCACCGCAGACGACTTAAACAGTGTGCCCGATGCAATCCGAAGTTTTTATCTAAAACAGAAGACCAAAATTTTTAATTAATCGGCTAGCTTTCGACACGTGAGTGAACCTAAGGAACTTAATAAAACTCAAAAATTAAGCAATGGAGTCATGTTTAAAAAAAAAAGTTTTGATTTTCACATAATTTTGTTTACTATATATGAGTTAAAAACTGTATGGAAATGATTGTTTAGTGAATTTTATAGGTTCACCCACTTGTCAAAAGCTAGCTGATTAATTAAAACTTATGGTCTTTTGTTTTAGATGAAAACTTCGGACTGCATCGTGCACACCGCTTAAGTCGTCTGCGGTGCAATGTTACGCGGGACCCTTGATAAATCTGCCATTTTCAATTTTTTTTGTGTGCAAAAATTTTTTTCTTCTCGTCCAAACATGTCTTTTAATATATGCAAAAGATCATTGACCTGTCTTGTTGTTATTTTATCCAAAAAAATCGACAAAAACCACCTTTTTTTGATGCTCTAGATGGAGTGGCCCCCTTAAGATTCTAACAAAATGATAATGAAATAGTAATTTGTATTTTGTTAAATTATTATTTCATTATTTATCACATAGTTGATTATTTAAACTATATTATTTATTACATATTAATTAATTTATAATCAATTGTTTATTTATCACATATGTTTTTAGTTAAATTATATTCAGTTATAACTTTATTAAATAATATATAATGATTATTAATTATAAATAATTATTATTGTCGTCAATAATAATATTTATAAATAATTTGTATTGCTTTCATGTTAGCAATAGTTAATATTATCAAAGGGCATAGCAGGATAAGCATGTGTGTGTTGCCCCCGGCCCGATCAGGTCCATATTTTCATCATAAGATGGCATCAATCGGTAGTGAAATACTCTGGAGTATTATC
>JBAGKK010024763.1:0-11266 GCA_037177015.1 Euceroptres primus | reverse complement strand
ATGTAAACAACTTCTGGCGGCCCTGACTGTTCGAGCGATGGCCTTCAGTGTCTCCCGTCAAGGGACGCTCAGGGGGGAGGCAGAATCAGTGAAGCGTGAACGACCATGAAGCCGGCCTGAAATACAGTGGCCCATAATCCAGCGATGAGTGTATTTGAAAGAAAATGATAATGGAATTTAAGGCCATGTATCAGACGTGAAATTTACCAATTTGTTCAGGCATCCCATTCATAAACTAATAATTTAGATGGTTTTTCTATAGATAAAGACCCTCATTCTTTTCTTCACGTTTATTTGTTATGAAAAATCCATTAAAATTATTATTTTGTTTGGGATAGGATTCCAAAAAAATGGCTAACTTCACGTCTTATACAATTATACATGGCCTTAGGATGAAAGTTATGGTGCTAAATTTTCTAATCTGAACTCTGATGAGTGAATATAATTGGAGAACAAGATTCTTTCATGGGGGTCTGTTAACAGCTAAACGACAAACGACATTTTAAGCAGCCCACATTACGACTTGTGCTTATATTAACCCTTTTCTCCAATGTAAATCGTCTAATGAAGAGCGTGTAGCGATTTCCCACATCAATGATTCAAGAATTTGATTAATGAAAATTAATGTAAATTGTCTAGTCGCCTATAAGTGCTTCAAGAACCAAAATCCGAGAGTCAAATTAAGAACGCGTGGGTTCCAATTTACCAAAGAATTTATAATACTTACAGCTGTTTCGAGATCTTTAAAACAATTAAATTCATCTTACGAGATCAGTTTTTATATTTAAAACAAATTGATGCATTTTTTTAAATTCAAAGTCAGGAGAAGAACCTAACTATGGGACGACGATCTAGATTTTTAGATATTAAGGCTGAACATCTAGATATTAAGGCCTAAGATCTAGATGTTAAGGCTTAAGATCTAAATATTAAGGTTTAACATCTAGATATTAAGGCTTAACGTCTAGATATTAAGGTTCAATATCTGGATATTAAAGTATTATGGTATTAATATGTATTATTATAGTATTAATATGGATATTAAGTATTATCCAGCATATTAAGTTTAGTATCCAGATATTAAACCTTAATATCTAGGCATTAGATCATAATGTCCAGATGTTAAGCCTTAATATCTAAATCGTCGTCCCATAGTTAAATATCCAGATTATAATTTTTAATATCCATTTTTCTCAGATAGATACATCATACAGTTTTGTTGGTTTTTTTTTTTTTAAGAAAATGAGGCTGAGGCTATAAAAAGGAAGATTTTGAGGTTAAGGGCCAGAAATTAAGGTTAAGGATCGGATTAAACCCTGGAATTCCTGGACGAGCGGAAATTTGCGCAATCGAGAAAGGGTCCAGCGACGAAGATGACGTCGTAGAAGAGTTAGTAGACATGTCGTTGACCCAAGTGCAGCAAGCAGGCATCCAGCATCCAATATGATGCAGATGCTGGCGACAAAGGAGGTCGAGAAGAAGGGGAGGAAGAAGTCAGTCGACGAGACTCGGTGATGGCAAAGAAGTAGGAAGGGTAAGGGGGTCAATGGCTAATCTAAAGGGACGACCCGCGGAGTGTACGTCGTCCACTAATCATGAAGCTTAATGGACCCAATTGTCTCGAGTGAGATCGCTTCGCACGCTGGATGTGCCTCGAAAATCATACTTGTCTCGAATCTGGACTCAAAAAATTAATTCCGGTGTAATTTAGGAAATGTCTTAATTTCTGGTATCTAAATATGTTATATAACGGTTGCATAAATCAATTAATCGTTATGTAAATCAATTAGTCGTTATGGGTCGTTGTTAAAAAGTTGTGAAATTTGGATTATCGATTTTTAAAAAAAAAATGTTCTCAGAACTAGTTAAAGTATTTTTTTCCATGAATTGTGATCCAAAATAAAACGAAAATACCAATTTAAAAGATTAAAAAATCATTTTTGTCGTGGAGATAAATAATTTACATGTTAGGAAGGTTACCGAGTGGACATTCAATAAACGCAGAAAAATAAATTTCTAAATTATTTTTAAAATATGCGGAGCGGAGATAAAAATGTTTAAAAATATTGTAAAAATTTATTTTTCCTCACTTTATTTGACTGTGCCTCCAGATTTTCGATTATATTTTTATTTAGTTAACACTTTTTAAAATGGGTTACCGAGTGAAGATTATTATAAATCGTACGGTACATAATTTGCAGAAATTTTTGGAAGTTGCAAACAATAAACATGTTTTTTGCACTTGTGTAGGACTGAAATTAATGAGTTTTTGATTTTTTAAAAGATTTTTTAAAGTGATTTTTTCCAAATTTTAACCTAAAATATGAAGTAACTCATAGACTCGTCGGTAACTCATAGATAAAGCAGAATACGCTTTTATCAGCAGTTTTCTAGCCTAACCGGGGCCCGTCTTAGGAATTTCGTATGTTTACAATTTTTAAAATATTTTTATTAAACAGAATAAAAATTAATACAACGTAAGAAACGTTTGCAAAGTTTACAAAATTATAAAAAAAATAATAACTTATTCCTTCAAATCATTATAAGTTATTAAATCTTTCCCTTACTTGGGGACAGGTTACCGAGTGGACATTTGGGGTATATTTTAATTTCCTGTTTCAAAAGAAAGGAGTTTTGAGCCTTTACCAAAAACTACTTCGATGTAAGTACTTTATTCCAGTGATGTTCAAAAAAATATATTAAATAATAAAAATGTGTAAAACTGTCGGGACTTGAATTTCACAACTTTTTGGCAACAGCCCTTATAAAGGACCTTATAAATTAATCATTTTATAAATGTTACATAACGTTTAGAAAACTGTTAAGGCCATTTTTCACGTTTGGAATATTCCGAAAAGGACATTTATTATTTATTGGAGGTATCAAGAAAAGTACAAGATTATTTCAAGTGCATTTTGTAAATTGTAAAAGAATTCCAGTGACTGATGGATCACTTGACACGAGAAATACAGGAATCTGAACATGATCGATCGACTTCTCGATTTGGAAGCGCTGAAACACTTCGTTGACTGTGATAAGCGGGGGGAACCTGAGCACAAAGATTGGCAGACGCTTGGATTGTTTCGAGGGAGGGAGACAGAGAAAGAGCTAAGAGAAAAAAATCTCTGGTCCATTACGTTCAATCGATCAACTACTCCCTTGACTCTCATCTCTCGTGAAATCCACTCGCACATGTTCAGTGTTCGAAGTGAATCTCTGGGAGTCCATGATTGAACTGAAATTGGCCTTCTGGCCGGAAATGGACAGCGCCACCTGTGGCGAAAATTTGCGATTTGGGTAGGGAAAGATCCATGGAATCATACCCGGTAAGAAAGGTTTGATTTAAGTGGATAGAATGGCATTTAAAAAAATTGAATTTATTTAATATATTTTATATTTTCTTACTTATATGTTAATTCTAATTTATATTTTATATTTTTTAAAAATATCATTAATAGAGATTATGATTCTATTTATTTAAATAAAATTAAATTAAATTTAATATGATAACCAATTTATTTTCAATTTTTGATCCTTCAACAAGATACACTGGAGTCCCGGTTTACCAGGGGTTTCGGGGATATTCTGAATGGCCTTCGGGTAAACCGGGGTTCTCTCAAACGTAAACAAGTCAGGGCCTTATAAACTATTTCTGTTGGATTTTTGTCACGAGTAAAAAATATTTTTTAAATATAAGTTTAATTTAACGTTTACTTTAATTTTAAGTTTTATTTAGTTAATATTTATTAATTATTATATTTAAAGCATAACTAAAACACTGAAAACAAACTGAAACGAACTGACGAAATTATCCGCTCAGAGTTCTGCACGCTTTGTGACTACGGTACTTGCGCAACTCCGTTGAGCTCCGAGCTCAGCTTTCTCGTCCCCTTGGACCTCTCACCGTCAGCGAGAATTCCTGGAACTGGTATACCGGTGGTAAATAAACCGAGGCTCGAGTGTACTAGTTTTCATTAAATTGAATAAGTAGGTTATATTAAACTTAACTCGTCATCATTTTAAATCCACAAAGGTCTTTTTAATACCTTTGAGGGAATTGAAAAGTTAACTGCTTAATACCATTTAATGATTTTTGACAATATTCTAACTTAATGTAATCCAATGCCTTCAGGGGAATGTTTTGAACCTTTGCGGTAGTTTTTTTCTGAAAACTTGGGCTAGACAAAATTAAAAAAAAAAATAACCTAGTCCATGAGAGCCAGGCATACTACGGACCCACCTGTTCCGATATGTCGTAAAGATAATGTCTCTCGTGGAAAAATGACGAAGAAGTCAATGTAAAAAGTTTCCATCCTTACCATCCGATATGGAAGAAATATAATGAAGCCAATGTCATATTGAAAAAACCCAATGCTATTTAATGGTTTTCGGCAATTCAATGCTTTCTGTAGAGTTAAATATAGAACAGAGCTAATGCCACTTAATACTTTTTCGGACAAAAACATAATTCTGTTCGAAACACTTTAATCAAACCCCTTCTTACACTGGGTATATAAAATTCGGTGGAAAATTAAAATATTAGTATAAATAGTTATTTAGCGAAGCAAATAAGACTTTTAGAATAATCTTCAAAAAATTAGTAATATATTGAAAAAAGAAAGAACTAGATTAAAGTCGTGGTTTACTCAAAATTCTGAATTCAAACAGCCGAATAAGGGCAGTCGATGTTTAAAACTGTGAATTTTAGAGAAAAATCAATGCAAAAATGATAAAGTATTTGTTATTTTCTTTCTTTTGCAATAATTTTAACATCGGAAATTCATTTTCAAATATATAAAAGTGATCACTTTAAACCAGTGCGGATAAGAAATAAGCACAATGTGTTGATAAGGATATTCATATCCTAAACAATTATTTCAGTTCGTTTTTTTTATAAATATTTTTTACATATAACTATTATTTTTTAATTTAAATCATTATACAAAAATCTTTGTTTCCTTTGCGTTCAAGGTATTTGATTTAATTCAAATTGAATAAATCGATTGATTTGATCCATTTGACCGATTAGATCAGGGGTCTCCACAATCCACAGGTGCAGCGTGACCCAGGATCGACTGGCGTTTTTCAGGATCTATTAGTTTTTTTTCGAAAGAGAAAATTTATGACCTCGTGAAAGAAAATCTTAGTTGGAAGGGTTCGGTTTGTAAATCTAAACCTGGAGGAACCCTTTTTTCTAGTATAACTTAAAGGCACTTCAACTCAGGTAAAGAATTTTGACAGTTCTGTATCAAAGCTGAGTAGATCCGACCTACTGGCCTGGAATCGACGGTAGATACAGGATCTATCTTTGGAGATCCCTGGATTAGAATGTATGCAAGCTTAACCTTAAATCAATTTTATTCTTCCTAAGCATCCTGAGAATTTATCTCTTGTTAATTTTCAAAAATTCTTGAGTAATTGAATCATCTGATACTAAAAATGTGTCAGGATTTATTAGTTTTTGTGTTTTTTTAATTTGTTATTATATACTCTATACTGCCTCAATATCTGATAATCGACATGTTAATGATATTTTTCGTCAGCAAATTTAGAGAGACAAAGAAACTTTATTCTCAATAATTGAAATAGAAAACATACGAAATTATATAAAAAAGGTCACGCACAAGCCGAATAGGCGGAAGCAGTTGGATTTGTATAGCATTCTAGCAAATGGGGGTCAAGAAAAAAAAGAAATTCAGTTTTCAATTACTCTTAATTCGAGAAACTCAATTTTATAAAAAATATTTAGATTCGAGTTTTATTTTATTATTTGGAAATTAGGGTATAGAGTAGTTTGACAAAACTGCAGGGATTACAGTCAGTTCCCTGTTCCCCTTTTCCCCCTATTTTTCTCAAGGTCCCCTAAAATCCCTATTTTTGAGAATTTTCCCCCTTTTCCCCTTTTTTTAAAATCAAAGTTCCGATTAATTTTCCAAGAATTATTATATTAAAACCTTAGAGATTCAGAGTCTTCTAAAATCTTCTAGAAACTTCAAAATTTTTCCCAAATTTTTTAAAATTTTCTAAAATATTTTAGACTGACTCTAAATCTTCGAGACTCTTTCAACTTCTTCCAAAATTTTCCATAATCGAATCTTCTAAACTCTTCCATAACGGTATAATATTTTCTAAGTTTTCTAGAATCTTTTTTTCTGGGTTCTCCTATAATCTTATAAAATCTTAAAGAATCTCCCAAAATCCTTTAATGTTTCAAGAAATATATACCAGACTGTTCCAGAATCTTCTAAATTCTAGAATCCTCCAGAATTCTGCAAAATCTTTTAGAACCGTCTAAAATCTGCAAAAGACTCCCATAATCCTCAAGAATCTTCTAGACTCTTTTCAAAATCTTGCTAACATTCTCTAGACTTTTCGAAACTCCTCAAAAGAAGTCTGGAAAAGACTAGAAAATATTAAAGGTTTAGGGCTGAATTTAAAATATTTTTGAGAATTCTAAAAGATTCCGAAATAGTCTAGAATATTTTGATAAATCATAATAGGTTTTGGGATGAAGGTTTTTGAACTTTGAAAAAGTCTAGATATCTCTGTAACAGTTTTAAAAAATACTGGGAAGAATTAGAAGATTCTAGACAATGCTGAAGAGATTTAGAAGATTCTGAAATAATCAGGAAATCTCTGTAAGATTCTAAAACATTACAAAAAATGTTGAAGATTGTAGAGGAGTTTGAAGGATTTTAAATGGAAAATTATGGTAATTTCATAATTCAGAAGTTTAAATTATTGTCAGCAATTTTAGCAGGCGAAAATTTTTATATGTCGTCAATTTTTAGTCGATAAATTTTTTGTTCGGAAATATTTGCTGTCGGAATCGAGTCGAAATTTCTCTTTTTTGTTAAATTCAACGTGTGATTAAACTTATTTTTCGGGAATAATATTTCCCGAAATATAAAAAAATTTTGAAGAATTCCAAATTTAGCCATCATTTTTGAAAATCAAAAATATTTTTGGATTTTTTTAAGTTCGTCCCCTTTTTTTCTTTTTTTAAAACTAAAAATAAAGCTTAAAATGCTTACTTTCAGATCCTTGAATAGCAAAATGTCGTTTTTTGTTGTTTTTGAAAAATTGAATTTTAAGTAACCTGGTAAATTCAAAAAATTTTCCTATGCGCGAAAAAATTCGGAAATTTTTTTGCATGTACAATTTTTGATAAGAAACAATATTCTAAAAACGGAAGTTCAAAAAAAATTTTTTTGTTGATTTTAGAATTTTCTGAAAATTTGCAAGAATGAAATTTTTTAAATTTCAATAATTGCGCATTTTTAATGTAAAAATAACATTTATACTTATTATATTATGTACATTACATGTAAATTGCACATTAAAAATTCACAATTAACCAAATTTAAAAAATATCATTTTTGAAATTTTTAAAAAATTCTAAAATTAACAAAAAAATGTTTTCTTGAATTTTCGTTTTTAGAATATTGTTTCTTATCAAAAACTGTATATGCAAAAAATTTTCAGAATTTTTTTCGTCCATAGGAAAAATTTGTTGAATTTACCAGGTTACTTAAAATTTAATTTTTCAAAAACAACAAAAAAGATATTTTGCTATTCAAGGATCTGAAAGTAAGCATCTCAAGCTTTATTTTTAGTTAAAGCAAAGAAAAAAAAGGATCGAACTTGAAAAAAAAATAAAAAATATTTTTGATTTTCAAAAATGATGGCTAATTTTGAATTTTTCAAAATTTCTTTCATTTCATTCGAAAGATTGAGAAATAATCTATCGAAAAAGTTTGGATCAAAATTTTTTGTGTGCCATACATAAAAAGATATTTATATCCGAAATAGAGGCTCTTTGCGCAAAGTACAAAAATTTCACCTCTTCTACCTTGGCGAGTTTTTGACTAAACTGATCTTTTTTTTTTCCTTTTTAATTGCTGATTTAGTTGCAATCAATATAATTCAGGGTGTCTAGCGAACCGGGAAATTGGAAAACCAAATATTTGAAAAGGGAGAAAAAATTAAAAGTGAATAATAATTCTTATTTTTGCAGAAATGTAAAAAAGTGTGTAATTCAATGTTTAAGATAGGAAAAAAATGCTGATGTGTTTATTTCGCAAGAAACTATGAGTTATCTAATCTAGGAAAAATTGTAAGTAGAAATTGTAAAATTAGTGGGGAAAATAGAAAAATCTGACCGGAAAAAACCTGGGTATTTCAAATTTACAGATCGCTGGATACCCTGTAATTTTATTTGTTAATGAAATTTGAGTTTTCTTATAAAAATATTATATTTATTAACTCTTATTGGCTTTTTTGGTGTTTTCAAAAGAAACAAATTTCCCCTTTTTTTGAAAAAGAAATCCCCTATTTTCCCTAAAATTTAACTTCTGGACTGTTGTGATCCCTGAAACTATCTTCTGTATATCACAGAGAAAACGAAGGATGAAATTTATCTCAATTTCGGGGTAAAAATTACCTGTAATAAAAATTAACTTCACAGGTTAAATTTTACCCAAATATCGGTTAACTTTTCTTTTGTTTTTCCATGACAACACAGTCATGTATTTTGAATAAAGTGAAATTGTCTGAATAAAAATTTCTCTCTCAGAAATTACCTGCAACAAATTTTATCCTTAGTTTTTTCTGTGATATTAGCAAATATTAGTTTTTAAAATTAAAAAAAAAAAATTACGTTAGATTGAAAATCCTTTCATTCATAGGCCCTTTGGTTTGACGTTTGATTCGCTTGAATTCGAGCTCTTCTTCGAATTAAGCCGATCGTTCGGAACAATCAAGCCCAGTTGCTCGATTGAGTTTGAAGGGGTGGGTAGATGAAGTGGCTGGGTAAGGGAGGAGGGGGGATTAAAGCATCGAGTACTTGCTCCTTCCACCCTCTCTTGAATTGTGGGAGCTACATGCCTAACAATAACTTTCGAAATTAAATTTTTAAATTAAAAAGTGGGTAAATATTAATAAAAAAGGAACTTTAGGTTTCTTTTCGACCAAATAAGCATAAATTTTCACGTATTCACCTTTTTGTCGCTTATTTTTGGTTTCGACGACTAAGAACCATTCATAATTGAAAAATGAATTTTTTAAACAGTACCAAAGTCTGGGGCTATTTCTTTGACTAAAAATTTACACTTCTCAAATTTTTCATTTGTTTTGTACATAAGGTAAATGTCCCAGTAATCGTGATCTTAGCCCCAGTAATCCGAGGGGATATTCACTCCGGAAATCATACTCGGAAATCTCAGCCTATCTCTCTTGTTTTTCAATTGTTTTTCTATTTCTGCCTCCATTCCACTCATTGGCAATCGATGAAAATCAGAGGAATTCACGACAGACGATTGCCCCTCGCAATAATCGTTTCGCCGTCAATCTTATTTTTTAAGCATTTACACTTGATTGTTATTGATTTTGATTATAAATAGTGCTAGAGCCTGTTATTTTTTTAAGTAAATACTCTTTTAAAGATCTTTTATAATTATTTCTTTAAGGTATATGCCAATTACACGGGACCGGTACGATTACTGGGACATCTACCTTAACTTCATGAAGAATAAATGAAAAAAAACTTCTGAAAATACAAGAACACCGTTATTTTGCACTCAACCGTTCCATTTCTTTTATCTCTTCAAAAAAAAGAGGTTATCACGATAAAATAGTCTTTACTTCAGTTTAATTGTATTTCAATCAATTCAATTATACTAGTTCTTGCAAAAATTTTCTCATTGTTAATGTTTATCAAAGTGAGTTGATATAAATTATAAAATAGATAATAGAAGTCATTCATAAAATAGAAGACTAATCTTGCATAAACAACATTACAAGTGAAGTATGCATGCACTTAATTTTTGCCTCTCGAAACAATCGATAAAATGAAAATTGCGGTTCCCTTTTTGAAGAGTTTGGGGAGGTGGCTTCTTGCAATGGCACGTGGTAATAGTTAAACAGAGGGATCGAGAGCAAGAGAGAGAATGGGCAGACGCGTGCACGCGGTGGCTTAAATTGCATTCTGCAGCGTCGTGCATGCGCTGGAAGGAAGAAGGGTGGCGGGTGTTCACAAAGGAAACTCGTGGTACTAACCAGGGCATTAGCAACAACCCCCGTTTCCGACAAACAAGTTCAGCAGCTCCCTCCCCTAGAAATGGTTGAGCGATGTTTTCTGTGCCCTGTGCACCCGTTTGAGGGTGCCTTTCCTATGTCGTTTGATATTGATTACGAGGGGTGGCAGGGAGGGAGCCAGTCCCTGATTTTATACCCCGATTGGCACCGTTTGCAGCCCGATGGCCGCTTTGAAGTTGCCAGAAGACCCGCTCTTTTTTCCTTCCCGTTTTAGACCTTTTTTTTAGGTTATCTCCGGCCAAGCCGAAATGCAACGAGGTCAGTGTTCCTTTTGTTATTCGCCCAACGATGCCTCTTTCGTTTTGTTTCGCTTTCATAATCGCCTGTCTGCTTCCAAAACAGTTTTTTTCATTAAGCTTCTAAACAAAAACCTTACCACCTTAAAATATTCATCAATTTTATTAGCTGATTCGTTCATCGAATTATAACTCATAATTTTTCTTTGCATAAAATGGTTCTTTGAGAAGTGTAAATTCTTAAAATCAAGGAAAAAAGAACACTTAAAATTGAGCCTCTGGATAGTATAAGGGCATTTTAAAATTTAGCTGACCGTTCCGGCTGGCCCCTAATACATCGAAAAATATGTTTTAAAAATTAAATTTTTAAAACTGCATTCTTGTAGGAAATTGTATGACGCATATTTTTTTCTTCTTCAAAAAAGTTGTGTCTTTTGCCGTTTTTGTAATAAACAAAAAAAATGATATTTTTGTCAAAAGAAAATTTGTCAAGAATTTTAACTTCTTCTCGCTTCGAAACCCAAATTTATTAATATTTGGAACAGTTTTCCACTAGACTATTCCTCACATGACGAAATGCCCAAAAAGAATAATTTTTGTTATGGAAAAAAGTTATTAATTTTTTCGTCAAGTATAATCGAAACAGGGTAAGAAAATTTTCGATCGCTTCGTCTGAGTAATTTCAAGTGAGTGAAAACTTTCAGGGGAAGAAATATTTATTAGGATATAATAAAGTTTTTTGGAAAGTTTTATATCAATCGATCTAACCGTTCAAAAATTACGAGCATTCAATTTGCTTTTTTCGGGCATGTGAGAGCACGGAACATCGGAGCATATCGCATCGGCGCGGCGTGAGGCGGTTCACGGAGAAAAATGGAAGTCAAAAATTGAGTCTACAGTGCTGATAGTCCAGTAACTGATTACTGAACTCGAGT
>JBAGKK010024752.1:0-11267 GCA_037177015.1 Euceroptres primus | reverse complement strand
ATTTCGAGTTAATTCCGCAAAAAAATGAAGTCTGTTTATAAAAAAAGGTAAAAATGGGCATTTGTTTATAAAAATTGTTTACCTAATTAACAGGTTTTGTCACCATGAAAACTATGATAGCAAGAAGTCCCTGGTAAGACATTTCTAGTTGACTCTGCAAAAAAAATTAGGCCTATATCATGAAAAAATGGTCAAAATGTGCATTTGTTCATAAAAATTGCTCACATAATTAACAGTTTTTATAATTATGAAAAATATGGCAGCACGGAGACTATGGCAAATCATTTCGAGTTGATTGCGCAGAAAAAAAATGAAACCTATACATGAAAATATGGTTAAAGTGTGCATTTGTTTATAAAAATTATTTAAATAATTATTGTTGGAGTCTCATCTGTAACGATTCAATTAAAAAACATGTTCGCTCAAGCAAACGTCGAACATTTTAATATGCATAAAAGCAGATCTGATGCCCAGTACAGCATTTAGTACAAGTTTTCGGAAATTGAAAAGAAGGGTACACATTTTTCAAGATATTCAGAAACGGATAATCTGAATTTTAAATTTCTAAAGGTTTTTCCAGATAATTATTCTTCACAAAAAAACAAACAAACATAACCTATTGTTTATTTTAAAAAAGTATATATCACAGAGCAATGAATTTAGTAATGAAATTTCAGTACATATTTAGTACTTTTTTAGTTTTTGTGAATATCTCAAACACCGTTATAGATATCGCTAAAGTAAGACGATATTACACTGAGTTAAAAAATGCATCAAAATGACCCGCGTTGAGGGCGGAAAAAAAATTTCACTCTTAAAAAAAATGTTAAACTATTTTTTATTAACAATTTTAATTGCAAATATCTATTAAATTAGACGCGATAGCAACACATGAAAGCCAGATTCGTGTTCAGCATTGAAAAGTACTTCGGAAATGATATGTCGCATTCAGCGAGGACATTGGTCATTTTTGTTGATCAGTGTAATCAGATTAGGAAATTTTAGGTCTTTTCTTTGTTTCAAAAAGGAGTTTTCAAAATATAGTTGACATTCTGGGTGGGTTTGTAGAATGTCCGTATTATGGATTATTATTGTTTTGTTGATCGCATTAGAACATATTATTTGGATTCGTTTGGGGAAAAGAGTGGCATATAGCCAGCCGCTATGAGCTTCGAGTGGGGAAAATAAGGGATAATCGGCAAAATTAATAAAAAATCGACATCTTAAAGATGTTGATTTTGTTAGAAGACTAAGGACCGATTCCACTAACTGTGATTAGATCCATCATTAACTAATCATGATTATGTTTTAATCGGCGTCTTAATCATAATTAACTTGCGAAGCGTTCCACTATGAATTATTAACCTCTGATTAGTTAACAGTATACTCTGTTCGCAATATGCCTAGTTATTATTGTAACGGTGATTCTGATTGGTTGAGTAACAAAACTTGTTTTAGAGCGCAAAGTAGACCCCTGACGTCACCAATGATGCGTTGCTTGATCGATACGTATCCAAGTTGAAACAATTTATGGATCGTAATTGAAAAAATTAAATGTAAAGTACTCTAAAGTGAAAAACGTAAAAAAAATATATTTTGAGAATATGGCAGAAAATATAGTTGCTGCACTACACTTTAACTTCAAATTTGAGGTTATGTTGACCCCCGCTACCCGTCAAACGCTGATTAAGTCGCTAACCGGCCAAAAATGGCCGATTAAGTTATACGGTGATTAGGATTTCTTAATCATGATTTAAAAGTTGGTGGAACGCAAGGTACTGATTAACTTAAGTTAATCGAGGATTAAAATTTAATCACAGTTGGTGAAACCGGCCCTTACTTCACAAATAGGGTTGATTTTTGTGTTTAATAACGGTGGTATAATGGTCATCTATGTCATTCTGTAGTGAAATTAAACTTTTTGTAACATACCACCCGTAAGATGTACGTGTCTTATTCCAGTTTTGCGTTATCCATTCTATATAAAGTAAAATAGTAGTTTCCAATTTTGTGGAATTGAATTCCATATTTGATAATATATTCTCAGAAATATATATATTTTTTTGTCTTTCAAGGTAGAAGGCTTTTCCCTTCTAACCTCTAACCTTTCAAATGCCTTTTATTGAGTTTGATTAATTGTGTCAAGTTTATTTTCATTTGAAATTTTTGTTAGATTGAACTCAATTGTTCTTCCTAGTATTTTTTCAAATTCTTTAATAATAAGAGTCACTCTCCTTTTTTGAATTTTTAATTTAAAATAGTCTTGATCTTTTAGGCAATCTTTGTCTGTTTGTTTTCAACTGAAAATGCAAAATTCATAGGCGTCCAACAATACTTGGTTGATCTTTAATAATTCTTCAATATTTATCTGAGATATAAATTTGATTTCCTCCGAATTGACTTTAATCTCTGTTAACTGTTTAAAATAGATGCCATTGGTTTTGGAAAAGGGTTGGTAATAGAAAAAGATTCTAGCTGATGCTTGTTCCATAGTTCCTGTAAAAAGAATAATAAACAGTATTAAGTTTTGAACTTTGCTCATCGTAGTGCTCCTCGGTTTTCTGGTTTCTGAAACAGAAATAATTGTATTAAAAAATTAATTGGGTGTATACTCTTATTACTAAGATTACCTTAATTAAAAATTATAACACGCAAAAGGTAGTAGTAAAAAGGGTAACTCTGTTCAATATGTAATTTGTTGGGAAAAGGATTTAACAGGTCCTTTAATGTGATTAGATGGTATGGTATTTGTTTGGGTTTCGATGTCCACATGAAGCATTTTTTGAAACTTTTTGGTTGTTCCCCTGATGTGCAAGGGGTATCCCGAACTGATCTACTGATCTACCGCAATTGTGATTTTACTTTTGGTCGTCTATTTCTCCTTTTTCAAAGGTTTCTGTTTTTTCTTGTTCAAAAATTTCAGGGGGGTCATTTACTTCCAAAATTGATGGCATTTGATTATTTTCCCATGCGTTAGAGGTAGCAAGTCCTGCATTTGTTATATCTGAAAAATTTACTTTGTGAGGAGAGGAAGATCATGGGGTTATTTCTCCACATTTCTGTTCGATTGGCTCGGTTGCATTCACAAAGGTTTCTTTGGCAAAAACAGGCAATGTGTTGTTGTCGTTACTTCCGTTGTTATCAGAAATATTTAATTTTTCCATAGAAGCATTAAGTGCTTCGACGGTAGAAATTCTACAATTTTTTATATTGTTTAAGATGCAGAGAATCTTCAGTGCCACGTAGGCCTTAGCGATTATTACATTATTAGCGATTCCTGACTGTTACATATCTCTTACTGTGCAAATCGCGATCCACGTTGTGGTATTTATATCTGCTTTTATCCGCAACATTCAATACTTTGGATGAGGGAGGCTACGTTCACTGTAGACATTGATTAATTTTTCTAATATATTTACTCCAAATGGTGAATCATTAAATTGTATAATCGAATCCAGGTTTTCTGTTGATAAGGTTAACAGGCTTTGTGCTGCATTTTCTTTTATTAAACCCTCGTCATTTCCAGTGCTCCCAATAACATAATTTTTATATTTTAACTCAACAACAATTTGATAATTATTAAGAGAATTTCGTTGTAAAGATGTTTTGAAAACAGGGATTTCCTCCCCGGTTCCTTCAAGAAATTCCTTTAACATAACAACAAATGATTCTTGAGACATCTTGGAGGTAGAGTTCATAGGTGAAAGGTGTGAGGGGAATTATCTTTTTCAAGTTCTAGGTGAGGATATAATCTTATCTCCGTATCTCCTTGTAAATTAGCGACTTATCTCCAAATGGTCTGGTGGTGGTAAGAGGCTTAGTTTCCTCCTGTGTAGCTGATGGTTCTGGTGGATAATCCTTAGGTGTCGTTGCTGGTTTTTCCTTTGTTCCTAAATGAAGTAACAGATTAGTGGCTGAGTCCCAAATTTATCCTATTAAGTGAAATGACCAACCGAATACACTGTATAGTGCGTAACCGTGGATTTAGGTATCCGCAATAAATTTAACCGATTTGAGTACGATTATAATTCCAATTACTTCTGCACCTGTCGTGCCAAAACTTGAAAAAATTGTTCAGAATTTGGACCATGCAGAGTTAGCTATTTTATTAAGTGTATCTTCGGTTAAAATATTCTGGAAAGAGAATCTCTGGTTTGTAATTTCATGACCCATTATTCTTCGAGCTGAGGTATTTAGGATAATTGGTCGCTCTGAGGGAAGCATAATGTGGTTACGTAGCTTGTTTAAATCTTTTAGAGAGTAAATACCGCTTGTAGCAAGATCTGCTGGATTTTTATATACCCAAGTTTCTTTTGTATCCGGTTTCATTACGGTCGGTTCTAATGCCGGAATTAAATTTGGTAACATTTGGTACTATTGCAATCCTAACTTGTACATTGAAGGTAAAAATGCATTGCAGTCGATTTTTGTACTAATACTCATTATAATGTGCGTGCGAGGTGTTAAAAAATTAGGTTTTTCTTCTTTAGTTATTGATAGTTGCAAGTAACATTTATCAGTTTGTCGATATTTTACTTCGATTGGTAAGCATTCTATTATATGCACTACTTTTCCTGCTAGAATGGACATATAGCCAGGTCCTTTCATTAAGTGATAAGCGAATTCGTCCGGTGCTTGTGTAGCTAAAATCAGTGAGTTTTTAAAGATTTGTTGTTCCAAAAGGCAGCGTTGAGTTAAAACGTCCTGATATAATCTATTCATTTCCGTTCTAATATGCCTTTCCACATAAACAAATTTTGAATTTATATACGTAAAAATGTTCATATTTTGTACCGCCGGGCCTTCGTTTTAAAAATGTAATGCTCCTGATTTGGTTTCAAGTATTAATAATTTAGGATGTTCCGTTCGCACAAAAATATACATGCAAATTGGTTCTTTTGATTTTTCCGCCAAGACGAAGATTATATCTTGGGTTGTTAATGAATATAATATTTCTGAACTTTTTGAACTGTTATCATATGTTTTATTTGCCATTCCTTCATACAGGACTTCATATTTTTTAGATTCGCAGATATCTCTAGGTAGTGGATTCCAAACAGAGTTTCCGCTTTCCCTATACTGTGACTAAGACATCCTTCCAATTCCTGTTGCGGTCGGTGTATTGAGTGCCTGAGCATTTTCCGTCTGGATTTACTGATCCGACTAACGTCACACTGGTTAAGGTGGTATGATTTATTGCTAAACCTGTTACTTGTCTATTTGGGGCCTACATCAAAGTCTTCATTGCGTGTATTATATTACACTAATCACGAGTAACTTCCTGTATATATTCTGAATGACCATCACTGACTTCAGGTTTAGGTATGTCACATTCTTCTACCTCGAGTAAAGAGAGCGTTGAAATGTTAAGCTGGGAAGACCCGCAATCATATCCTACGAGGGCGTTTGCTTGGCTTATCCATATCGTCAGGATCAGGATAAAAGCGGATTTGGTTTCCATCATCTAGAAAAGGATTTTATGTATGTTTTGATTAATTGATTTCTTTTCGAAAGATAAGTAAAAACATGGGAATTTTCTAATATTTTGTGTGTTGAATGTAGTATTATTTTCCTTTTATTCTTGTACCAATATGTGGATTTTCTAAAAGGGCTGCTAGAAAACCCTGATCTGTCTGTCTGAGACTTAAAATAAATTTGTTAAAAGCTTCTGGTCCTCGAGTTTTTATTGTGAGGACTGTCTCTTCGATTGTTTCTGGTTCAGTAACTGTTCCTCCCCATCTGGGAAGCAACAGTCATCTCTGTGATATATATATTATTCGAGTTTTGTAAAAAATTTCTATTTTGTTGTTGGTTTTGATTTTGTTCAAAATTTCATTGTTGGTTTTGATAATTATTTCTTGCTTGAAATTGACGCTGATTTTGGGAGTTTGGATTATTATTTCGCGGCTGATATTCAGAAGAAAAATTATTATGTCGTGGCTGATATTGGGAAGAAAAATTATTTCTTGGTTGATATTAAGAAGAAAACTTATTTCTTGGTTGATACTCAAAAGAAAAATTATTTCCTGGTTGATTTAAATTATTCCAATTTTGACTGTTATTTGGGAAATTCCTCGTTATCTGATAGCATGATGAGGCTGTATGGCCTCTTTTTCCGCAGTATTGACAGATCATTATTTCTCCTTGTGTTATGTTAATTTTATTTGTCCTTGCAAACTCTCTTTTATTTTTAAAGTTATTTTCTGATTCTTTAATTATATTGCCTTTCCTAAGCTCTTTGTGAGATAATAATCTTTTCTCTATTTCTAACGCTTTATCCGTAATTCCTTGAAATGTGTTAGAATCTCCTACTCTAAGTTCCAATTCGGGTTGTAATACACGTATGAAACATTCAATAGCTGCCTTTTCTACTCCTTTCTTAAAATTTCCATCTAGTTCATTTTTATTACTCATCTGATGAGCATCTATGATTCTTTCTCTTGCTTCTAAAATTCGCGACGCATATGATAAAACGTTTTCGTTTTCCCACATTTAGAGTCCGCCTAATTCTCCTTGTAATTGGTAGACCGATTTTGATGGCGCGTAAATTTGTTTTAATCTTGCCACTAATTCGTCAACAGCATTATAATTATTACTGAGGATACTTTTCCTAGCTTCTCCCGAAACTTTACTACGAATGAGTTTAACTAAATTACTTTTGGCGGTTGTTGGAAGAATAGATTTTGCTTCTATACATCCTTCAATAAAAATTGAAAAAGGAGTATTTTTGCCGTCAAATAATGGAACGAGTTCAAGCGCGACGCCGAAAGGAACTTGCTGGTTGGTTGGTAGAGACATATCGTTTGGCGGTAAATTGACAGGTGCGTTATAATTTGGATTTATTTGTAGATTTACAATCGAATTACCGGATGAATTTAAATCTGAATTTAAAAACGGGTTGCTAGTATTATATTGACTATTATTGAGGTTAATTAACAATAATTCTGCAGTTGAATTTCTTTTGACTTGTGTGCAGCTAATTTGTTCAGATTGTTCACCTAACTCGGTTTTTTCGCTATTTTTCTTATCAAATTTTACTGAAGGTGAATTTGTTTCAGCGGAAGGCGGTAATTTTTCGATTGCACTTTCTTCCAGATTTTCAAAATCTATAGGATGATTTCGTTCGTCTATGGATAAATTTGTGGAACTAAAAATTTTATCTTGTAAATTTTCCTCTGTCAAAGTTTGGCTTAGATCAGAATCTTGACTGTAAACAAGAGTTTTTGAGAAATTATGGCCTACAGGACTGCGTGAAATTTTAGAGGAGCAACCCATTTCAAGTTTAATTGCTTTTTTAACAGGTTTTGTAATCGACTGATTTTGTTCGACTTCTTGCAACAAATCAGGGTTTCCTTTTGTTTTTAAACGTGTAATACGAGATTTTCCTTGTTTTTCGTTTATTTCGGAATCAGACATGGGGTAATATACACATTGAAATTTTTATAATTAAAAATAAATGAAAATTTGTGACTTCTTGCAAATAATACAATTTTGACAAAATTAAATAATAATAATTTTGAAAATAAGATTTTCCTTGAGAAAAAATTTTGCAAAAAATCACAAAAATAGTACAAGTTATTGCCAACCTTTACAAATCTCCACGTGTCTCAGAAAAAATAGAATTTTTCAAGCAGAATTTTGGAATTTTCAATCAGTGGATCAATTTTTACTTTAAAATGTTTTTTATCTCATTGACTTTAATTTCCCTGCTTTGATGCACCAAAAAAAGTGATATGTTATGTCAGAAACAACAAAACATACCCCTTAATCACCTAATTCCCCGTTTTGTTTGAGTTCTAATTAAAGATCTCAAACGGAGATGAGGATGTCAATGAGAATGTTACAAAACACAATAAAAGTAGAATTTATTAAATATGCAATCGGTGGTTTTACAATATTTTTGAGAAAACATAGATTTATGAAAGATTGGCAAGCGACTTTATTATCCTTATCTACGAAGTACTTACAGAAAAGGGAAAGGTTTCGACAGTTTGTGTCCATTTTAGAGATTTGCAGCTTGGTGATATTGCGTCTCGATTTCACCTGGAGATGTCTTGATAAGTTGCTGCCGGGTACCTTTCCTCAGTGGTAGGGTTGTTAACTGCTGCTGATGATCTGTTGTGGGAGCTAATTTATAGAGCTCTTTTTAGGGGACCACTTAGTCTGGGACCTTTTCACTTAAATGTTTTTATTACTTGCGTTTTGAACGGTAAAAGTTGGAAATCAAGATTTGAGAATGACCCTAATGCTTTCTCTCAGAAAAAATAGTTTTTATAGCAGGGTAACTGCTTGGAAAAATCTACACTTGGTCCACACACAATTTAGCTATAGATATCGAAGCTGAGTACCCAGAAAACTGGATCATTTTTAAACAGAGTAACAGGTTAGGAAGACTTTTACTGGTGTTGTCGAGGAACCGAAACCGCACGTATCGTAGCTTGAATAAGACTTGAGACACTTCCCATTGTTCCTTGAGGTTTTTATACATATCGGATACATTAGTTGGATAGAGTGCGACAATCCTTCTGTCTTGCGAACCGAATTCTTTTCGGAAGATTCAAGTGTGAGTGTTACTATGAGTAGTCTGACTATGAGGATGACATGAACCCTCCGTCTCTATCCCGTATCTTTTGGTCGATCTCTCGGGCGTTGCAGCTTGCGAACCGAATTCTTTTCGGAAGATTCAAGTGTGGGTGTTACTATGAGTGCAGTGAGACGAAACTTTTCGTCTCTTTCCTGTGTTTTAGTAGGTCTCTTAAGTTTAAAAGCCTGATGACCTATTTAGGAAAAGGTACACCAAGATCGTTTCAGAAGATTCAAAGCGTGGGTAAAGGGCGACGACCCTTCCGTCTCTCTCCTGTGCTTGTGTTCAATCTCTTATACTTCGAAGATTCCAAATGCAGATTACATGCTCGTGGTGAGCTAGCTATAGATCCGATAGAAGATCAGTACACGTAATTCCCATATTTCCTTCAATTACGTAATTTGACAATAAGGCTTCTTATATGTAAACAATAAGTTTACAATAACCTGGATTTTAAATATTCCTAATAATCATATTTACTATATTTATTATTAATTACTTAAGTAACGTCGTGGGACGTGACAAATTGTTTTGTTTCTTTTCGCGTTCCCAACCCTTATCGAGAACTTAATAGTGTTCAGGAATATAAAATTAAAGCGGCTGGTGACAGTAAACAGACAGGGAGATGGTAATCGATCCCATAAATAAAAACAGGTCTCTATGGACTTGGCAGCTTGGTAGCCTCCAGGACAAACAAAATTAATTATATTAAATTAATATTGCTCGTTCGTGGCAATAACTATAATTATTAAATGTTATCATGTAAATTAAAAAATAAAAAACGCAAATATAAAAACAATTAAATAAAATCATTTGAGGAAATATTAAATTTTGAAAAAAATAAAATTATTAATAATAACAGATAATAAATACATTTTTTACGTTTTATTATTATTAATAACAAGTATAAATTTATCAAAGGCCCTTAAGGGTCCTGGTCGTAAGGCCGCTACTACGGACTAAGTTAAGCACAACGACCAGTCTTTAACTAAAAATGTTAACACAAAGAAGAACATACTACATTCCCGACAAACACAGAAACAATTTAAAAACAAATTATAGTCACTACGCTACAGTCAAATGTTTAAAAATGAAAAATGGAATATCATCTGATCTTGATCTTCAGTTCCAGCCCAAAAAGCGGTTAGTCGCTTTCTTATTGGCAGTCCAAAAAGCATCGGACTATGCAGCAGGTGTTAAGTAAAACCGCTTTTTGGGCTGCAGCTAGCACCCGTTGAACTAACAGATCTTCCAGGTGTTTCTGGCACTTCGCGTGGACGAAATCACGATAAGATGAATGGTGACTTTTCTCGGCTTCCAAATTCTTGTGATTTCCTGCCTATGTTAGCTATACTTTTGGATCTTGGCTGTATAGCCTTCTTTTTTCTTATGAAGGGAAACCGTTACGTCGAAGATTTGGACGTATTGCGACCGTTTATCAAGCAACACAATGTCTGGCCTATAGTAAATAGTGTGGTCTGTTAGGATAATTCTGTCCCAGTATAGAAAGAATAGAATAGAAAGGCAGCCACGTCTGAATGAGTTCCAAATTCAAGGCAATCTGCTGGTGAATGATCCTAGCTACATCATTGTGTCTGCGAGTATACTCTCGCCGAGCTAACCTTCTGCAGCCATCAATGATGTGCTCGATGAATTCATTAGAATCACCACGCAGCTGGCACCGACCGTCCACGTTGCATTGATCTTGTGTCCTGGGGTGCTGTTCATGTAATGGCTTTTGTCTCCATTCCAGAGCAATTTGCTCTGGAGAAGGAGCTAGGGTGTTAACGCTATTCGGATCAGCAAGATTGAGAGGCGTATAGTTAGTACCTTCTCTACAGATGTTATCGTAGAGTGGGATGTCACGCTTGCTGTTAAAATATGTGGTCAACTGTGTGATCTGCGATGCACACAACTGACGGACATCCAGGTCACCTCCACTCCCAGAGCAACGTGGTAAGACTATCCCCTCACTTGACGAACTTCTGTGGTGCATTCAATGCTTTGTCATTTCCACGAGGATGATTCTCCTTATATTTTCTAGGTCGGTGTTTGACCATTTTGATGAGTCCAAAAGAGTACGTGAGAAGAGGAATCGCGTAGGTGTTGATGGTCTTGATCTTATTGACCGAGTTCAGGCCAGTTTCCAAAATGGCTTTCAAGTGCTTAAGGGGGAGGGGGGTAGGGGTTAAGAGGCGAAAAAAACGCATATTTCCAAGAATTTTTTTTGGAGATGAGTAACTTTGGTTTATTAATTTAATTTGGATGTTGTAGTAGTGCATCTGAAGTATTTTGAGACAAATTTTCAATAAAAAATATTTAAAAGTAACCCCGTGACAGCGAATCGCCCGAGACGCCTCGAAAAAAAGTTGTAGCGCCGTGAACATCATAACTCGTTACTGGATCATTTGAAACAAAAACAAAAACAATGCATTTAAAAGGTGATATGTTTCCCCAGGTAATCAGGAAGAGATTTTTTTATAGCATTTTGAAGCCAAACACGCGATTTTCGTTAAAAAAATCGGTTAATTTGTTATTGCAAAATAAAAACAAATTGCTAAAAAAAAACTCTTCCTGATTACCTGGGGAAATATATCACCTTTTAGAAGCATTTTTTTGTTTTTGTTTCAGATGATCCAGTAACGAGTTATGATGTTCACGGCGCAACAACTTTTTTTTCGAA
>JBAGKK010024741.1:0-11267 GCA_037177015.1 Euceroptres primus | reverse complement strand
GACTGCTCGCTCGAAAGCTTCGAATCGAGAACCGTCTACCCCCGAGCCCGGTTCTCGATTCGGCGACGAGTGTACTTGTAGATTTTGATAAATCTTCTAAAATCCCTCAAAATCCTCTACAAGGTTCTAAAATCTTCTAGAGATTTCCTGATTCTTCGAAAATCTTCTAAAATCCTTCAGCATTTTCTGAGACTTTCTAAAATCTTCCAGGATCTTTTAAACTCTTACAAAGATATCCAGACTTTTTCAGTCTTCCTAAATCTTCAAAAGCACCCCAAAAGCTATTATAATTTTCGAAAATATTCTACACTGTTTCAGAATCTTTTAGAATCCTCAAAAATTCGGCAATAAACTTCTAAAGTCTTCTATTCGTTTTCAGATATTTATAAAACTTTCAAAAAGTATACAGAATTTTAGGAAAATTCTAAAAATTCTGGAGTTGGGAATATGCTTGAGGATTCTAGAAGATTTTGAAACAGTCTAATATATTTTTGTAGAATATTACAGAATTCAGGGATATTCTTTAAGGTTTTATAAGCTTAATATAGAAGGATCCTTAAGATTTAAAAAGATTATGGAAGAATTTAGAAGAATCTAGATTATTGTAGAAGATCCTAGAACAGTCCCGAATATTTTCGGTAATTTTTACAGATTTCAGATAAGTTTTGAAAATATTAAAGACTGAGAAAATTTCTGGAGACTTTTGTAGATTTTGGAAGATTCTGAAACAATCTAGTATATTTTGTAGAAAATTAAAGAATTTTAGGATATTCTTTAAAATTTTATAAGATTATCATAGGAAAACCTAGAAGAATTTAAAAGATTATCGAAAAATCGAGATGATTGAAGAAGATTCTAGAACAGTTTCAAATATTTTGGAGACTTTTTACAGGTTTCAGATAAGTTTTCAAGATTATAATGTATTTGAGAAAATTTCGAAAATCTTAATGTAGATTTTGGAGAATTCTAAGATTCGGGAAAATTCGGGAAACTTCTAGAAAATTCTAGGTCATGGAAGAGTTCAACAGATTTTAGACGATTCTGAAACAGTCTGAAATATGTTCGAAATTTAAATAGATTTTGGAAAACATTTTGCAGATTAAAAAGATTTAAAAAAACTAAATAAGTAAATAAATAATAAAAAAAAGTCTTTGCAAGTCTGGAATTCTACAGAAAAGCAGTAAAAAGTCTGGAATTGTACAGAATTCCAACAGATTAGGAAATTTTTTTGAAAATTATGGAAGGGGTTAGAAGAATCTGGAACATTTTAAGAGGGTCCAGACGATTCTGGAAGACTATAGGACAGTATAGAATCTTTTAAAGGATTTTAACAGAATTCAGATGAATTTTCAAGACTGGAAGATTTTAGTAGTCTTCTGTAGATTTTGGGGCATTCTAAAAAATTCTGGAAAAACCTAGAAAATTTGAGTTTTTATTATGGAAGAGTTATAATTTAGATTTGAAAATTGGGAAATTATGGAAAATTTCAGAAAACATTCAAAGAGTTTTTGAATGCCATAAATTTCTATTTCTCATAATTTTTGGAAAATTAATCAGAACTTTGAATTAAAAAAGGGAAAAGGGAATAAAATTCTGAAATAAATTGATTTTAAGAACAGTGGGAGGAAAATAGGAAAAAAGGGGAATAAAGTCAAAGTTAAGATATCTACCTTACTTCAAAATTTATTCATAAATACCTTTTTGGCAGCTCCTGCGGATGTCAGATGCATCAACTCAATTTCTAATGGAGAATAGGGTCCTCTTAAAACAGCAGTCTTAGAGCAGTCCTCGGTCTTTGGTGGTTCAGGATAAAAGTCTGGTAAATAATACTGATCATATTGCGCTTCTTCATAAAATTTACGCTGCTCTGAGGACATTTCAGTGTGTTGAAGACGCAGTTCGTGATTGGAACGCGAAAGATAATCTTCCTCTTTGTGTTCAGCAAATCGGCGTTTGATCAGGTGATCGTTCACGTTCAATGGCTCCGAATTTTTCTGTGCGCTAGGAGTGCAAAGCAAAGTCAGCGAAACGACGCTATTAACAACTGAAAATATTTGGCCGTAAATGATCTTTGGGTTTTGATAGTCTTCTGACTTAAGTAATTTGTGGAATTCTTTTTTTGCTTCTTGAGACCAGTGACCGGTGACATTCGACATGAAAGTCGGACGAATGTTAGCAAGGACACATTCGAAGGCTAACGCTGGCAGATTAAAGAGGTCAATTAACTCCTCCTCCTCTTCTTTGAATGGTCTCAACTGAAAAAGATCACTTATTCTGACGTTTGTACTTTTTCCATTGTCAACGAATAACACCTGAGCGAGTTTAACATTTTTGTCCTGTGTATAACTTTGGATCACAGCTCTGTGGAAATTTCCATCCTGTTGGGAGAATGGTGCAAAAACCAGATTTCCAACTGCTGGTAGTGATGTTATCGGAAGTAAGAAGCCTTCATTCTCGTTGACATTCTTTAAAATGTCGTTCAATTTTTTATTTGAATCGGTGTCAATCGCTTGTGCCCAGAAGTGACCAGGATCTATTATCTACACAATTCATTTAAAAAGTAGTAAATTGTCGATTGATACAAACATTGAAATTAAAACGTGCTTCAAGCAATGAGTCTCTTACCTCGGTTATTTTCAAAGGAATTATGGTCATATCAAGAGTTGGCAAAATTGGTCTGATTCCAAAATTCTTTTTTTGCTCAATGATCTTTGGTTTTTCATCGAAAAATGTTTTACCGCTGTCTCTTATCAAGTTAAGCTTCTTCGCTTCAGTGTTTGCTGTTTGATCATCCAGAAGTCGAACGGTTAATGGTGTATTTATTTTCCTCAACTTGAGAGCTCTGTAAATTCCAAATATTATATATATTGAAAAATATGTATATATCTAAAGAAACCCTAAAAACCGTTGGATAAATAATATTACCGGTAGACAGCTAATGACACCTTTCCGATGACATCTGGAGCTTTGTTTTCTTTGCTGAGATTCCTTTCATTATTCCAAAAATGCACGTAGACACGACTAGACTGATCGAAGGAAACAATTATCTTTCCAACCGTGGAAGGAGTGCATTGGAGGAACAGCTCTTGAATTCGCTTTGCGTAAAGCGGGCCAGGTTGATTCGTTGGCCAACCTTGCAAATAAATTGTCTTAGCTGGATCCATACCTGATACCAGTTTCACAGCTTCCTTCTCATCCATGAGTCGGTTTTTGGCGCTCTTAACAAAGTAATTTGGGTAAAAAGCTCCAGCTATCACGACCTTTTGTACAAAAGCACGCTCAGTTTCTGTCCAAACGACTCGATTTTCCCCTACACTATCCACGATTCCCAAATTCTCCAATCGCTTTGTTACTTCCTTCGCAAAGTGATCAATTTCTCGTAAAATTCTTATTTGAATAAAGTGTCTTTGTGCCCAAGTCTTTTCTCCAGCACTGCTACTGATACGACGACTCGCTTTTTCTTGCTGCCAAACCTGTAAATTTTAAGTGTTAAATCATTTATTTATGACCTTTCACATTATTTTTCATATCATTCATATTTGTCAAATGAATTATAAAAAAATAAATAAATTATAGTAATTAAATATAATACCTTGAAAGCATTCAAGGAAGCAATGCAATCGCTGCAGGATCTGTCAGCCCAGGTAATTTTCGCGTTGTATGCCTGTAGCTTCTTTTGGAACGGATTGCTGAACATGCTTTTGACTGCCATGCTTGCACCGACGATAATCGAATCCCTAAGAATGCTGAATACGTGACCGAGTGCGATTAGTTTTGAGATTCGTATGTCCATAGGCAAATGCGCCATTATCTTGCCCAGATCAGTTAAGTCACCATCGTACTCATTCAAGTTCTCAGTTTTGTTGTATAAAGCTCCAGTCTCTTTAAGAAGTAATATTGTGCGTTTCAAATTGCTGAGATCTGGAGGATCTAGAGAAAGTGCCAAGAGACTTTTCGGTTCACCCATGTCCAAGAGCTTAGCATTGAGCACCAAGTTTTCAAGCGGTGCTCGCAACATCTCAGGGTCGCCTTCTTTCGGAAGGACATTCTGTCATTTCCAAAAAGAATCTTTAGAGTCTGCATTTTAAAAATTAATAAATAATAATAGCAGGGAACACAGCGGTTCAGTAATTCAATTTTAGGAAGAATAGGGGATTTCTGTTTCGAAAAAGTGGATTTTTTTTAAGAAGGAAAATTTTGTTCTTTTATAAATACAAAGGGAGGCAATAAATTTTAATAAATCCAACATTTTTATAACAAAAATTAAATTTTATTAACAAATCAAATTATATATTCCATCCTTAGATGGAATACATAATCGTATCGTTTAACACGAAACAGGAAAAAAATATCTTAGTTAATATTTTGATGACTGCAACTAAACCAGCAATTAAATAAAAAAAAAATATTATCAGAGGTTTTTCAATATTCCCAAAAAATAATTTTAATAATACATTGAAGTTATCGAAAGAGAGAAAATCCAACAGCAAATATTTCCGAACAAAAAATTTGCCAACTCTAAAAATTAACTACATAGAACAATTTACGGCTCCTAAAATTGCAGTTATTTGAATTTATGAATTATGGATTCTGAAATTGCCGAATTTTTCAATTTTCATCAAATCAAATTCCCGAAATTAATCACCAGAGTTTTAAAAATCCTAAAAAATGTTAGATTCCTGTCTAAAATCTAATAAAATACTTTACAAATTTCTAGACTTTCGGAATCTTTGGAACTCTCTATAATTTTCTAAAATCCTTCATGAAATCTTCTGGACTTTTTCAACAACCTTTTAGAACCTTCTAGAATATTTTAAATTAATTTTCCACATACTTGTGGATTCGTTAAATCTTTTAAAATCCTTCAAATCATCTGCAATTTAGATTTTTTAGAATGTTTTAGAATCTTTCAGAGACTTCCTAATTCATCCAAAATTTTCAAAAATCTTTCATAATTTTCTAAGATCTTTCAAACTCTTACAGAGATATTCCAGACTTTTTCACACTTTTCTAAAATCTTCAAAAAGTAGCCCAAAATCAATTACAATATTCAAAAATATTCTACTCTGATTCAAAATCTTTTAGTATCGTCAAAAATATTTTAAATTTTGCCATAAACTTCTAAAATCTTCTGGCCTCTTTCAGATTTTTTTTTAAGACTTTCACAAAGCTTCGCAGAATAGGAAAAAAGAATTATATTACAGAGATATTCCAGACTTTCTCACATTTTTCTAAAATCTTCAAAACACAGCACCAAATCTATTATAATATTTAGAAATATTCTACTCTGTTTCAAAATCTTTTAGAACCACCAAAAATATTTTAAATTCTGCCATAAACTTCTAAAATCTTTTCGACTCTTCCAGATTTTTGTTTTGAAGACTTTCAAAAAGTCTACTGAATTTTGGGAAGATTCTGAAAACAGTCTAGAAGATTGTTCAAGAATGTGGGAGTCTTTGGTAGATTTTAGAGGGTTCTAAATGATTCTATAAAAATTCTGGACTTCAGAATATTCTTGAGGATTCTAGAAAAGTCTAGTATATTTTGTAGAATTTTAAGGAATTTTGGGTTATTCTTTAAGATTTTATAAGATTATTTTATAAAATAACTCAGTAGATTCCAAAAAATTGTGGAAGAATCCATAAGATTCTAGATGACTGTAGAAGATACTAGAACATTCCCGAATATTTTGGAGAATTTTTACGGTCTTCAGATAAGTTTTGAAGATTCAGAAGGATTTAAAAAAATTTCGGGAGTTTTTTGAAGTCTTTGAAGGATTCTAAAAACTCTGGAGAATTCTGGAAAAAGGTTATGGAAGAGTTCAGAAGATTTTAGAAGATTCTGAAACAATCTAGAATATTTTGGCAAAATTTAAGTTGATTGTAAAAAAATCCTCAACAACCTAGATTTTTTAGAATCTTCTAGAGTTCTTCCTGAATCTTCCAAATTCTTCTACAATCTTCCAGTATTTTCAAGGACCTACTAAAATATTCCAGGATCTTTTTTTCAGAGATTTCTAAAATCTTCAAAGCACCCCAAAATATTGTGGAATATAGTCAAGTTCATTTTGTGGAATATTGAAGAATTTTTGAATATTTCTACAGATTTCAGATAATTTTTTAACATTCTGGAGGATTTTGGGAGTCTTTTGTACATTTTAAAGGATTTTAAAAGATTGTGGAAAAACCTAGGCACAAGATTTGAATCGGCCATGGAAGAGTTTAGAAGATTTTTAAATTATGGAAAATTTCAGGAAACATTGAAAGAGTTTTTTGAGTGTCATAAGTTTCTATTTCTCATAATTCTTGGAAAATTAATCAGAACTTTGAATAAAAAAAGGTGGAAGAAGAAAAATTCCTAAATAAAGGGATTTTAAGGGCTTTGAAAATAATTGGAGGAAGAAAGGAGAATAGGAGACTGACTGTGATCCCTTTAATAGTATTAATGATATTACCTCATAAAATTGTTTCGGTACCAACCGATACACTCGACCATCCATTACTCGACCTGTACGTCCGGCTCGTTGATCACAATTTGCCTTACTTGCCCAAGTTAGTTCAAGGGATTGGAAGTTGGTTTTCGGATTGGTAACGAGTTGCTTAGTCAGGCAAAAGTCAATCACTGCATCGCCAAAAAACAGGTATCGGTTGAACTTGTCTATTTATTTGGTCTAGTTTAGTAGAAAATTAATGAATACAAAGTATACCAACCGTATTTAACGTCAGGAACTGTGATACTGCTTTCAGAAATATTAGTTGACAAAATAATGCGACGGTAGCCTTTAGGAGGCCTTTGGAAGATTCTTTGCTGCTCCTCATTTGTAATGGACGAGTGCATAACAACTACATCCCACTTCATGTTGTCATTAGCAGGTGATTTTAGAATGTCGTGCATCTCTTCTATTTCCCAAATACCTGGGAGAAAAATCAGAATCACGTGTCGCTTGAATTCCTCTCGATCTTCTTCATCCTCCTCTTGAACATCTTCTTCGTTATCCTCTTCATTACAAGCGTCATCTTCCTCGCTTTTCTTGTCAACATTGTCAAGAATAATAATGATTTTCTCACAGAACTTCATCATGTCAATCGACACTCTTGGTTCCTTCTCCAACACTTCTGGCAACTGGGTAAGTTAATATGGATTAGTCAAAAAGTATAAGATATTAATAGAATTGATCTAAATTCTCATTTTCGTCACAGTAAATAAAATAATAAAATAAATAATAAAATAATTCACCTGGCTGAGCATACTCATTTGGCAAAGATAAAATATGTTGACGTTGTAGCGATTTCTTTTGGCGACATCCACAATGGGAGCCGGGACAAGTTGGTTCGCAACAGGAGATGAAAAGTATTTAGCAAATTTTTCAACGTCAAATGTGGCGGACATGAGGATTACTTTAACCGGACGAGAATTGGTACGCAACAGTTTTCGGACTACCAAAAGAAGAAAATCCATTTCTTGATTGCGTTCGTGAACTTCGTCGAGAATCACGTGAGTATATTCCAGCATGTTCTTAGATCGGATCAATTTTCGAAGAAGCACGCCAGTTGTGCAGTAAGTCAGTCTTGTATCGCCAGAAGTGGTATTGCACATTCCTACTTGATATCCAACGAGAGTTCCCAAAGGCCAGTTTCTTTCTTTACTAACACGCTGAGCAATACTGATAGCGGCTATTCGTCTTGGCTGCGTCACTAAAAATTAATATATAATTTTGAAAAAACTTTAATTTTAGTTTATTAACATGAAATCAGTTGAACAGGCTTCACAGCGCAAAATGCTCTCCAAAAAGGGGAAATAGGGTGATTTTTTCCCAAAAATAGATGAATAAATAATATTAAATACATTTCCGTTTTATTCAGCTCTACATTAATGTTACGTTCAGTCTACCAATTTTATTAAATTGTTATACCAATTTTCTATAAGTTATGTTTGAAAAATCGTTTATTTTTTCTTATAAATATTGTTTTCATTAAGTAAGTTAAGGTGCACCTATTTATTCTGTAAAATGAAAAACGACCAGGGATTTTTTGAAACCAGAAAAACCCAGGTAGTAAATTTTCTAAATCTTTAGTAAACAAACATCGAATTTAATTATTATACGATTTCGAATGAGTTCAATTTAAAACTCTTTAAATTTTAAACACTTCGAATTTTCAATTGCTCAATTTTGAAAGTTTTGATACTGAAATACTTATTTAAAAATACAGTTTTCAATCCTTATTTTAACCCTGACAGCGAGTCTTTTTTTTACTTTGGGACACTTCTATTTAATTTTTTTTTTTAATCACTAATGGTCCATTTTTTTAAAAGTTACTTTTGGTCACTTTTTCACGACTTTAGAGTCAATAGTAAAGACGTTTTTATCGCAGTGTCGATCACATTAGATAAAAACAATTAAATTATATAAGTAATCGTTTATAATATTGGATGGTAAATTTGGCTTTAGGGTCAGCTATTTACCATCCAATATTATAAACGATTATTTTCATCGAGGGTCAATATAATCTCCCACTTAAAATTATATAAGGTTGAAAATTCTACTTTTCATTCTTTAGAATCAATTTTTAGACTTTTTTTCACTTTTTTCCCAATTTATCTCCGTTTATTAGTAATTTTTTCACATTTATTGCAAGTATAAATATTGTCACATGACACATTTTTATATTTTAAATTTAAGGCTTAGAATTGATGATACATTAGAAACTGAACAGTTAAAAACGGAAAAGTTCTCAATTATACAATTTAAAATTGAAAACAATCACAAAGATCGAATCAAGGTAGAATTAAAAAACTTGAGAATTTAACTTCTGAAGAGTTTGATATTAAAAACTGTTCAATTCAAACTATTCAAAGCGTCAAAAAGTTAATCAATTTAGATATAAATATATTAAAACAGTTAAAAATGGTTTGGATCTTAAATTTAAATCGTTAAAAATAGTACAATTTCAATTGTAAAATTAAACCACTTTTAATTCGAAATATTCAAAAATGTCGATTTGAAAGTATATGAATTTAAACAGTTTTGAATTAAAAGCCCTCCAAATAGAATTAGAATGTCGCTGAGTTTTTAAATTTTGAAAGAATTTAATTTGAAAATTTTCACATTAAAATATTTCAATGCTTCATTTTGAATCTGTCGAATTTTAATAGCATTAAAATTAAAATTGTTTAATTTTAAAGACTTAAATTTTAAACTTAAAACATAAAAACTTCTGAAACCCTTAAACTTGAAATATTATACAAATATAGAAGACTTCTAATTTAATATTGCGCCGCTTAGAAGTCAAAATTATTTAATCTTCAACGATAAAAGTTTGAAATTTATTAATTTGACTGCAAATTTAAAAATTTTCAATTTAGAATGCTTACTAGTGACATTTTTTAAACTCAACGGTCTAAAAATAAAAACTCTTTATTTTTTTGGTCTTCGATTTTGAAAGTGTTTAATTTTAAATGTTTCTCATTTGAAACTTTAGAAATTATCGTCGTTTTGCATTGAAATTATCAAATCTTGAACATTTCTAGATTTTGAAATTGCCCATATTGTTTCTCTTAATTTGTTGCAATTTGTCGGTAACTTTAAAATATTGAATCTTATTGAATTTTATTATTTCAGTCCACATTTACGGGGAAAAACAAAAAGAAAGGGGAAAAATGGGAAATTTCTTGAAGAGGGGTAAAAAGGAGAAATTTTTTTAAAGGGGGGAGAGATAGGGGAATAGGGGAGACTGCAATGCCAGACTGGACCTTTATTAAACATGTTTAGACTTACCGATAATATTACAGTGCACTTTTTTCCTGAAACTGTTGTCTAGGAGAAATTGTGGCACCTGAGTCGTCTTTCCACATCCAGTGGGGCCTTGGATCACAACGACAGGATTAGTTTCTATCATGGAGACTATTTTGTCTTTCATATTAGATATCGTAAGATTTTCTTTTGGACGATATGCAAAGTTATACGTTTTGTATATCTTGGTCAATTCTTCGCTTTGAATTTCGCTCAAGACAGGTAATGTGCCTTGGGAAACTTCGTCAAATTTTCCGTTTGCATTTAGAATACCTTGAGCGTTGGCTGCCTGGAAAAGGTTAACAAAAAGAGGATATTCATTATTAGGGTTGCTACAAAATCCCAATTTAAAAATTTCCTGACTTTCCCTGACCAATTTTTCATTTTCCCTTAACGGAATCTATCGTTATAATTATAATTATATAACACAGGGATCACAATAGTTCAGTATTTCAATTTTAGGGAAAATAGGGGATTTCTTTTTCGAAAAAGGGGGAAGCTTTTTTCTTTTAAAAATATGAAGGAAGCTGCAATTATCCAGCATTTAAAAAAATCCTCAAAAATCTTAGATTCCTGTCTAGAATCTCATAAAACACTCTTCAAATTTCTAAATTTTCAGAATCTTTGGAATGCTCCAGAATTTTCTAAAATCTTTCATGACTTCTGAACTTTTCAACAAACTTTTAAAATCTTCTAGAATATTTTTAATTTTCCATAAACTTGTAGATTCATTAAATCTTTTGAAATCCCAAAAAATTTTCTACAATTTAGATTTTTTAGTGTTTAAGAATCTCCCAGAGACTTCCTGATTCTTCCAACATCTTCCATAAAGTTTTAAAATCATCTAGTCTCTTCCAGTCTTTTTTTTTTTCATTGGAGACTCAAAAAGTGTACAGAAGTTTAGGAAGATTCTGAAAACAGTCTAGAAAATTCTTCAAGATTATTCGAGTCTTTTGTAGAAATGAAAGGGTTCTAAAGGATTCTGCAGAATTCTAGAAATTCTAATGCAGTTCAGAATAATGTGCTTGAAGTTCTGAGCGTTTAAATCAACGAAATTTTTATTTGATTTCATTTTAAACTCAAATGTGTTCTAAAATATTGGTTTATTAATTGAACGATATTCCAAGATAAATTTGAGTTAAGAAAAAAGTTCGTTCATTTGAATTTTCAAAACTTCAGGTACATTTCAGAATATTCTAGAAGATTTTAGAAGATCATGGACGAGTTTAGAAGATTTTAGACGATTTTAGAACATTCTAGTATATTTTTTAGAATATTAAAATTTTTTTAAGAATTCTTTAAGTTTGTATTAAGAATTCTTTAAGATGGTATAAGATTATTATAGGAAAATCCAGAAGATTCTAAAAAATTATGGAAGAATCTAAATTATTTTTTTTCTAAGAAAAATCTAAATGATTGTAGATTTTAAAACAGTCTAGAATATTTTGGAGAATTTTTACAGATTTCAGATAAGTTT
>JBAGKK010024740.1:0-29886 GCA_037177015.1 Euceroptres primus | reverse complement strand
CGAAATACAAGGGAAGAATATACGCAAAGCACTTTGCGGATCTTTTGTCTGGCAAAAGTGGTCGAGCACGCTTCTTGAATATCTCCGTTCAACTCCGAGAGCACTTACCTAACTTTTTACTTTGGACGACAGATATCTGATCATATTCTGGAAGACAAGTTGATGAAATTATCAGTCCAAGCCAACGCCAGCCTTCAGCCTCTTCCTAGCTCCTGAGAAAATCAAAATCCACTTGCAGATTTTCTTGAAAGACATCAACACCTTAGGCTCCACAATATTCAAATCAATTCGATTAACGATTTGCTACAATCTCAAGTCCAATGCACGTCCCATACAGGATCATTAATACGCCCCCTAGATGTCCAGAAGGCACAAATTAAATTCGGTGTAAATCGACTGTGTAATAGACATCTCTACAAGAAACTTTAACCCAAGGGCTAAAAACAATCTTGAGTAATCAACTTGATAATGTAAAATAAAGACCATATAGAAATCGTGTCATTATTCCGCAGTATAGGCTTGAAGTAATAAATTTTAATGAAATAATAAAACTAAAGATGAAATAATACAAGATCATTTTCTTTTCTCCGTTTATGCCTTTCTGCAAGTGGGTTAATGGTAAAAATAACCCAAGGACACAAAAACCTCAAGGACGGGAATTCTTCCCTAAAAACATCCTCTCACCAGCTTTCACAAAAGGCATGAATCGAATTGAAAGGCAAATGAAAATAAAGCAATAGAGTCTGGAGGAAGAAAGATCCCGAAGGAGCGTAAATAACGACTTTGGTGTCTCAGGTAAAATGGAGCTTGGAGATTGAGACAATTCAGAGCTAACGGCAGGACTTTTCTTAAGAGGAGCGCGCCTAATTGTTTCTCCGGAGCTATTCAAATATAAAAATTGAGCCAAGGAGCTCGTTGCTTCCGAGAGGAGAAAGATCCGTTAGGCCTGACACGTTGTTACCGTGGCGTCTGCTACTCTGTTATTGGCCCGTAAAACGACCTAATGAATGCATCGCCCATGGCTGCACTCGGTCAGTAAAACAATTTCAAGATAACTTGCGTGCATTACCCACCCTGAGTAGGTCGGCCGGCCGACTTGGCAAAATTAACTGCAAGAGGAACGGTAGACCAATAGCATTGCGGATGTAGATATACTGTTACCAGAATTAACGCCTCTCTTTGCCTGCTCGAGTCTCACTCCTTTCCAGGCTTGATTTGCGTGAAAAAGAAACAAGAAGGGTCCGCTAAAAATGATCCACGATGTTGAGAGGGGTTGGATACCGACCGTAGATGGAGAACAAAGTCATGCCATATGTTCTCCAGGGAAGATTAGATATACTGAGTTCATACAAGAGATTGGATGAATAACGTCCTTGATCTGTAAGGTACGGACCTAATTAGCCATGGAGGAAATAATGAGCTTGTAAAACGAGACTTGAGTTACTTCCAAGTTGCATCTGAGCTGCGTTAATGTTGATAAAGAAGTGTAATTCAAATACTTGTTAAGGATCTTTTATAAATCTTGGTCAGAAACAAGCGATTAACTAAGGAAGATAAATGTGGAAGAAATATGTTTATTAGGAATCTCAAGACATTCACTATACTCAGCTTGAAATAATTAAATTAGATTGATGTTGTAAATGGATGCGTTAAACAATTAAACGTTGTAGCCACATTCATTGTAGCACGTACTTCTCTTTAAAATTTTATTTCCTTCCAAGATTATTTCTTCAAACAACTTTTTTTTGTTGCAAGTACCTTATTCCATAAGCCACATAAAAAGTAGCTTACGCACATTGCGATCTGATGTACGTATAATAGGCTTGTAGGTTTAAAAGATATTGAACCAAGGAACAACCGCAAACAGAACTACTTACGTTATATACTCAGACGAAAATTATTGCGGTTGAATGTGAGGATGCTTAACCTCGAGAATATAATGTTAGAATAAGGCTTCTTAGAGGATGTAATATCACTACCTGACTACGTTCCTCGTTTTGATTTGTCTTTTTAAATAACCAAAATGTATACCAGAGCATTACAAAAAATTACGCTCATCTCATAAATCATATGAGATAAATCATATTTGATAAAATGTTGAAAACTTTCATTGATAGAATACGAATTATTGTACAGAATTTCAAAATAGTTTCCGACTTGAGAATTATGCTTTTGAACATATGAATGGAAGAGAATGAGAATACAATTTTTCACTCATTCACCTTCTTTTTATTGCGGTCTCGGTCACGCTTATAGGGGCATCAAAAGAGTCGTCAGGAGTCTTAAAAAGTGGCGGGGCATGTGTGTTCGAAAGTGAGAGGGTCCATCGGCATAAAACGAGCGAGCGAGAGTGTTGCTATACGCGCTCTAGCGAGAAACCGTGGGTGGCGAGGCTTGTCTCGAACCGTTAAGGTCAACGTACAAACGTAAGTTGTATATATACACATTTCTAAGGTAAATACGTATACTTTGCAAAACACGAGGTCGTTTTTATCCTCGAGCTCTCGTGAATAGTGTGTACCATTACGAATCAAGTGGCACGCGCGGTGCGTGCACGCATTCCTCTTGAACGACCAAATTGGATGAACATATCAATCAGTAGCCAAGAAAATTATATTACTAAATCTATACTATCATTTTTGCAGTATACAATGACATAATAATCTATTTGAAATTCTCCGTATTTTCTCGATAATTTTCCACGTGCTTGGTAAAAAGGACTTTTAGTTTCGATTTATTTCTCCATCGCATGTGCATCCTTCCGCTATTATACTGTTTGAATTTCTTAACAAATGATGCAAAGTAGTTCGTACGCTGCGTGTGAATCCGTATGCTGCGAATTTTATGTGAGAAAATGCAAAGGGATTTGATCTCAAACATTCTCATAGGCACTGCAATTTCTATTGATGTATTTAATATGCCGGAAGAAGAAAATAAATCTTAAAGTCAAACTTGGTTCTTCTTTATTTCTAAAGATTTTCAGTTTTTTAAAGAAACTAACAAGATACGAACAGGAGTTATTATTAATCTATAAAATGTTTACATCAGTAGAAGATTGCACATATGGCGATTCTGCATTAACAACTTAATTTTCACAATCAAATCACTTGCGTAGAGTGGAGACGATTGCACTTCCTCATTTAACTCAAATGATGCCCATCCTAAACTAAACGACAGTATTAAATCGAGTTTTTTAAAATATTTCCAGCGACCTCGGTTATCTTCTCGGCGGTTTATCAGGCAACATACCAAGTAAAGTAACTTCTCATTGAAACGTAAAGTCTCGGTTTAATTGCTATAGCCCGCATGTCGTTACATCTAAGAAAATAATGGCGCGAAAGATCTGTGAGACTTGGTGTTTTTAACGACCATCTCGTCTCCGGTATGTCCTGTACTAGGCAAGGACGGCTCATAAAAGGGTTTTCTCCCGAGAGATCTCAGGGGATGTTTCCCGGTCGCGAAGGGCCATTAAAGTCCTTCATACATTTAACGAGCGATCAGCTGTAAAACCTATGCGCGAGGAAATGAGACCACAAAAGGAAAGTTATTATGTGGCCATCTTACATACACGAGGGTTGGTCTACTTTGCCGGCATCGAAGCAATCATGACGGTATAAGTATCACGAGTAAGCACCTTCTCAGAAGATCGATTTATACACGCGAATTACACTAAAGATGGGGATTTGCTTCACTGAACACCTTCCACTTAAAAGTTAGCGCCTCTTTAGGAACGTTGAGAAACTCGGAAAAGAGGAAGGATGATTCGTGTTCGTCGTTACGCCAAGTGCTAAAGAAATTATCCTACATTTTGAAGATACAAAATTATGCACCTACTTATGCTGCTAAAATTACGGAAACCAGAAACACGACCGACTGACTAGGAAGTCTTCTTAACGCCGATCAGTGCCAGTAAGGTTCGAATTCCTTTTCCCTTTATGTTCAAATTCCTTTTCCTTTCTGACGAGCCCGTAAACACTATTATTTCAAATATTCATGAACTGGAAAATCTCTTTTTAGTCTTTCTTGAATATATTCTTTTCCCTTTCTATTTTGTTTAAAGTTATATGAGACAAACAAGTGTTGCAGATTATAAGAAGAAAAAAAATTATTTAAAGCAATAATTTAAATAAATATTTCATAAACTGCCAAGCTGAGTTTAATTATTAAAAAGAAGGGATCTTTTATTTGGATTACACGGTAAAAATTAAATGGCAGAAAGTGCTACTTAAAATCGAAAGATGTGCCTTGAAATCCCAAAATAGGACTTTGTATTACTTTAAATTAGCACTTTTACCATTTAAATTGTGCAAAGAGCTAACTCTGAATTAGATAGTGACACCTTCCTATTTAAAATAGTAAAAATCCTAATTTAAAATAAGACAAAGTGCTATTTTAAATAAGAAAGTCTCACTGGCTAATTTAGAGTTAGCTCTTTGTACAATTTAAATCGTAAAAGTGCTAATTTAAAGTAATGCAAAGTGCTATTTTGAGACTCCAAGGCATATCTGTCAATTTTAAATAGCACTTCCTGCTATTTACTTTTTACCGTGTATTTTTGAAGATGATTGAAATAGTCCTGAAAAAGTATTTGGACAAATAAAACAAGTCTGAGGCCTTTACAGATCAGAAATATACTTCATCAGGCCATAAGTTTTAACCACAGTTTGTAGTTATCTTCAGTTATGATGATTTTGCATAGAGTGCTGAAGGCCTTTAAAAATTAAACAGATTGTTACACCTCCAATTTTTGAACATACAAGTTTTAAATACGTAATGCAAAATCATTATGCCTGAAGAAAACCACAAAGTATGGTTCAAAGGCTGTTAAAACTTTAAATAATAATAAAGCATACTTCCGGCATCTCAGAGTTCGTCTTTTGTTAGGTTCATAATATTGAAGAACAAAAAATATTATCTAGAGTTTGAGAGTTAACAAAAATTACTGTATTTTAACTTTACTCATTTCCAGTTCTGTATAATCTACTCGACCATGAAAAGAAAACATGATGAAAGCAATGTCATGTAAATATACACAATATCCATTTAAGTGTAAGACACTTTTAACGGTCTGCTAAAATACGAGAAAAATTGTCTAACGGAAACATCAAATAAGAGCGGAAGAATGAATACTGAAAACAGTATAACCAGGTCTAAAACATGTCACTCTCCGAAGTGAACAACTCGCAGCGTCACTTACAGTTCTTATTATTTTACGACGCAATTATAAGCCGTTCGCCTTCTCGCGAAAAGAGCCTCGTAAACTGAATCTCTGGGAATCTGCTGCGTTCATCGATGAATCGCTTCGAGGATGATTCTCTTATTCATAATTACATAGTGCACTTCCCACCAACTAAATTTCCCTACTGAACAACCTTTATCGGTCTCCAGCAACTTTTATTGAGGACGGAGGAAATAATTTCCTCCGAGTAATTAATGACGCTTCGATATTGCCTTTATTCTGGGTGTGTCGGGTTCTGTTATCCACTTTTCAAGGAAACTTTCAAGGAAAATCGTAAATATACATATATATCTATAGGAAGTGCATTATAGGACAATAAATACGAGAATGGACATCCTTATGGTTGGAGATTCTTCGATGCCCCCTTTGATGGAAGATTCTCTGATAAATGTATGATGTAAAATTTTATGATGGAATATAGAATGTGATGAAAGATTCTATGGTAAAATATCCCATGACGGTCGTTTCTTTGTTCTCCTTCTCTCCTGATTATCGAGTTCCTAATTGTCGCATTTATCCCTGCTAGGATAACGAGCGCAAAAGATAATAAAGGTCGTCAAAAGAGCGGAGCTGAAAGTGAAGAGCGCCAATGTCAAATATGGCGAACCAGCCCGCCCGAAGCAACGAGAAGAGTCGTTCGATCATTTGCTGTCAGCTTGAAGGTGTCCGTTTATGGTTTCAGGTTTACGCCTTGTACCCGTAAATCGTGTAGCGATCTCTGATTGGTCAGCGAACTTGGTGGGGGACCGGAAGAGGAAGCAAGATGCTCCCAGCTACCGGAGTACAGGACCAGTGTTACTCTTACCTACCAGAGGAGATGGTTTATGCCTCGCGTTTTATGTGTTGGGGGAGCGATCGCTCTTACAACGAGAGCCCGTTTCCCCATTATGTTGCCTACCTCGATTCCAGGTACTGCCACCTAGTACTAGGCTTTGCTAGAACTCCCTATTCTGCAATTTTGAAATTACTGTAGTCCCCTTTCCTACGAGGCTGGCGATTGCTGCTAGCTTATGCAGTACTTTGCTGCTATAACCTTGCCGACACTTCCGGATGGGGCATTCAGGGAATATACTGATTCTCGAAACTGATCGATTAAAGTTCTATCGATAGGTTTAGATAGATATCTGGCCACGTGCATCTCTCGAGAAATTGAAGGGAATTAGAGGTCCGAACCTACGCGTTAGAGGCTGATTGATATTCGATATAGCTTCGATCGATCGATGCAAAACGTAATTTCTGCCATTGCATACCTAGGAATATTTACTTAGTACGATTCACCGTTTCGAAGAAATGTCGGCAATTGATTTAACGGTTTACTGATCTGTAGAGAGGTGAAATGAAATGGTTATCAATTTCGGAACAAAAGAGTATTTTCAACCTTTCTTTAAGTACAAAGATTTGAAATTGATTTTCAAAGCACAAAATCTCTAAGAAGATGATATATTATATACATACACGTATTAATATTAATCTGTAATTATTGGTCAATGACAAATAAACATCGTCTGAATATCAGATAAGCAACTTTAAATAGGACAATCCAGATGGACAGCTTAGTTTGAGATAAATAAAATGATAAACAACTTCCCTGACGGCTGAGCAATGTGAAAGAAAGTATGCAGTATGAGGCAGATTGAGAAATTCGTCTGATGGTCACGCGACTGCTCACTTCGGATACATCGCAATTAAACCAGGATGTTTATCAGATTACGAGGTATCATCGTTACAACTCCGACATTGAATCAGCAGTAGGAGAAGAACAGGATGCAAGGTGCCACTCTCTCTCTCTCTCTCTCTCTCTCTCTCTCTCTCTCTCTCTCTCCTTCAACATACATGTACGTCGGAAGTGGTAACATTATAATTACCGCATTTCGTTCGCTTACACCAACCTCCTCTCGATCGTATGGCGTGACATAACCAAATAACTATCTACCATAATCACTTTATAACAAGCCACAGCAAAAGCAAAGTTTTACCTACAAATTGCTCACTCACAGTTACAAACAAAGCCCTCCAGGCTTCAGCATTTACTCAGCCACGGTTTGCTCCAGGAATCGGCAAAAAAGAACAATCTGTGTCCGTTCGAGAATGACGAGTGATGGGATCCACTGCAGCTTCCCACATCTTCAATTATGCATTACCCACTCGAGATCAAGCACTGATATCTTCCTCTTGAAATATGTTTTTATGGTGTGACAAATGATGAGTAACCTTGAAAGATGTTAGAGCAAAGGAATTGGTAATTGGCCAATCATACCTGATGGGAGGCTGTCATGAAGTGCAAGAATACCATTTAGGTTGCAAGTGCTCTTCATCGATTATTTACAATCTTTGATTGTTGCCATTAGAGATTCTGTCTGTTCAATTTGCAGCCTACTGATGCCATGCTAATAGTTTTCATAACGTGTAATCAGTACCTTAATTCTGCCAATACAATAAAAAAATATAGAGAACTTGCAAGTTCATTCTAAATTCAGTGACCCCTTTTAACTCCATAGTATTGGAATATTTTTCAATGGAGCATCAACCACCTCTTGTTTCTTTGCGATTTGAAACGTGTCAGTTAAAATGGAATTAGATAAAGCAAAAAACAAATAGGATACTTGTTCTAAAAGATCTTAACGAACAGTAGCTGATAACTCCATGTTTAAAATTTATCACGTATTTTTCGCTTCGTACTTTGGAGATAAGTCGAATAATGCACCATGAACCTCGAGCAACTCGTAACAAAGTTCCAAAAATCGTGGTCAGACTGTGACCTCAGTTGGCATTTGTAGCAAAAAAGTACGAGAAGTTATTTTTGGCAATTACGATAATTGCTAGTCAAATTACGTGAGAATTTTATAGGAATCAATCACACAAAATCTTAAATCCGACTTTAAACGAAGACCAAATCGCATGTTCGTTAACCTTGGAATTTTTAATTTTCAATCATATGCTGAATAAAACTGAAGAAGAAACAAAAATTAACAAGATGAACCATATTTTTATAATAATTAATAAGGTGCTATCTTATTATTTTCTGGTCAAATTTGAATCAACTTTGAATAAAATTGTCAATTTTTCATTTATCATAACTTTCTATTAACGTTAAGGAAGTAATTTCTCATTTCCTTGAAAGGAATCAACCTTAAGCATCCTTATTGGGCTCCCTAAGATGATTTAAGAGGTCAATAACCATCCTTCATGAGCTCTTATTATTATTATTCTAAAACCTAATGTATACTTTTAAGATTCTTGCGATACTGATATGGTTTCAAAGACCTAAACTTTTACAACTATTCTAATGCTCCTTTTGCCAAACGATCTATTTCCAAACAAAGTTAAGACCAAGTTATGAACACCTGTGAAACAATACATTTCCCTCAAAAGCTGACAATATCATTCCTTCCAGACGTTTTTAAAACTACCGCGGCATTTTCATTAATGTTAGCATTAATTTTTTATTCAAGTTACATTTAAAAAACTTATGTATCCCAAATAAATAAATAAGATAATAATATTTATTTATTTATTAATATAAATAATAATAAATAAAGTTAAAATACTTGCAATAAATCGGTGAGAGATATTTTAGGCCATGTCAAGCAGACACATATGAAATAGCAAAAAATATTTTTTGTTATTGAATTTAGTTGTAATTCATCAATGTCAATGTCTTGCAGTCAATTTTAAATTTTGTCACCTTGTTCAGCTTAACGGGACAATGCGGGTCTCGGCTACTTGAACACCTTAATCGTCTTACGAGTAAGTTCGTGACTCTTACTCTAAAATTTAGTACAACTTCACAACTAATTCACCACAAAAGCAGTTCAAGGAGTGTCTATAACCATATACCCAGGGGCATAGACCTCGTTACAATTAGCATGGAATTTACAAAGAATAGGAAAAACAATGGCCTTTAACTTCAATGCCTATTCCCACCTCATGCAACAATGTTACCTCATTTTTTCAATCTCATGTCCATTTTTCTGCAAAGAAATTTTTAAATTAAAATTTTTTTTAAACTAAATTTTTAATTTTTAAACTAAAGATTCAAAAATTCTGTACTTCCAAGTTATTTAACCATACGTTAAACATAGATATCTAGAATTTAAAAAGTGTTAAAGACAGAATAGCACCTTTTACAATGATTTACAGCTTTAAAAGGTACAAAAAATCTTAAGGGTGCAAAAAGGAGAAAAAATAGGGAGTTAATTTGAACGAAGGTCTAAGCGTGAAAATTAGCTTATGATCTCTTTCTACGTTTCTGTGTTCTTCGGCCAGAGCGACTCCACCTTCCTAGTTAAGGGAAGATTAACGAGAACGTCTAGATGCAAAATTAGCATGGTAAAGAGCCCTGTTCTAAGGATGAGATTGCAATACAAATTGGCAGGTTAACAATGACTTTTGAGACCTTAACGAGAAAACCAACGAATTACCGAATGAGGACGCCCGCAATTTCATAGGAAATGCATTTTCTTATACCTGAATCGTTCTACATGCAATGTTCGTGAAGTGTCGATTAGTTATTGGCGGTCGAGGTAAAATTTGAGCACTACGTATGAAAGTACAGCCCCTTATTTCTCGACCACTAGATCTGCCTACGTCCGACACTTCACATCAACGGTAAGTAGTAATATTAAAGTAGCGGTACGACTTGAACAACCTACTAACTGACATAATTTCTTTTCTGGCAGTTGGAGTTCAATACAGCTGGCTTATGTTGGGCTTCCACAGTCAAGAGTACCTACTTTCATACAATTGTGGGGTTACTTTTTAATTGGTCTACATATTTTTTAAAATACTTTAAGAATTACAATATCCGGAATTCCTTTAATACTTTTTGTATATTTTATGCAATCTCGCATATATCTTCTCTATTAAATTTGAATATTATACAAAAAAAACACGAATCCACGCTTAGGTCTTTGATCTGGTGATTCATTATCTCATCAAATAAACAGTGTAGGATCTGAATTTTTATTTTAATTGTCCCCAAATATTTACTCTCTACAAACATTGAATTTAGTAGAAAGGTACAATAAAACATTTTGGTATGTGAATTTAAAGAGAATGAATGTCACGTACCAGACATATGCTGCGATTAAAGTCAGATGCCTCACTGAAAGTGAAGAGCATATCTAATCGGCTCTGTGTCAACGACATTAAGTCGCGTGAACGTTAAGAAAAGAGGATAATTTTTCAGCAGTTTATTCCATTTTTATGCATTCTATTTCCTTCTTGAACTTTAATTTTTAGATCTCATTTCTCAAGGAATATTTTAAACTAATGTACAAAAAGCCTTTGGTTATTTCTTGTATTAGAAAGCTAACTGACTTGCTTCAAGTTTGTTTGTGCCTTATTGTTTATGTTTCACAATTAGCCATCGCTTCTTATTACTTACATTTTTCATCGAACTACCATCACATACCGTTACGTTGACACGCTCGTGCGAACGAGAACTCTTCTACTTTCACGATCGCAAACCTGTCTCTCATCTCCCTTGATAATATAAATAAAAACAAGACCGCAATCACGATAATAAACAACAACCTGTATTTACCGACACCCAACACCTATACTTTTCGCGAAAATTATCGACATAAATTTTCATTTCATTAAGTCGAAGAAAAAACACTTTATATATTCTGAAATAATAAATTGTATTTGGTGAAGATGAGTTTGAAAAATAATGCAGTATGCTAATAAAATAAATGGAATCTTATTTTAAAAAACTTGTTTGAACAAAGTAAGTACACTTTGCATAACATTATAAAACAGCATCCTGTAAAACTCGTGCTTATTTTACACATGCCCATTAAAGGAATTGCATACTACCGGCTCAATACTTCAGAAATCTGATTTTTCCAGGAAGATCCTTTCCTGGAGCATAAATTTTCAGAATGGTAGGTGCTCTGTATACGCCTTTCTATTTTTCCAAGCAATCTCGTAAGCGCCCTTATACCGTGACTCAGTAGTAGCAACAATTAATCCTATTCGCGATCAAGAACCCCTAGCGGTTTAATCGCTTTATGTTTCTCTCTTTCTCCTTATCTCCCGTGGCGACTGAAAAGTCGAGCTGTGTATATGATATCAAGAATATCATGGAAAAGGCAACAAGATAAAGGAACATTCAACGAGTCACGTTTTATAATAATCCATTGACCTTTACTTAGGAAGTATGCTCGTAAACATCCTAATTAGGCTCGCGGAATGCATTTAACTAAGATCTATGTACATTCTTTGCAAGTTTCTCTGACAGCATCACTCTTCAATAATCGATCATCTCCGATCAAGTTTATTGCCTTTTTCCTCAATCAATGCTACTAGGGTCTCAAATCTTAACAAATCAATTTTAAAAAGACTCATTGTACACGAAGTGCTTTTAAATATATATACAAACAATTGAAATTAAACATTCTTACAATAGAAAATTTTTATTCTCCTTTTCGAATTCAGTGTTAAATATTATTAAAGTTGAGTTCAGTTTTCATGAGAATTGACTTTCACAGTTAGATGATATTAGATATTGTCTCTTCCCTGGAATAGTGAATGGGCATAGTTCCAGGAACTTGTTTGGAGCTTCCGTTGGTGATCCTACGAAGGCCAGCGTAACGACAGGCCAACACTTTTCTGCAAAGCGTGACGAAGGCCGGCAATATAAATGTACGTTCTACCCGACACTTAGGATTCGTTTTGCATTCTGTTCGCGCCAAAGATCAAAGAGAATCTACGAGGAGTGCCCGTTAGAGAAATTTTTATTGCTATAGCGAAATGCCTATCTTCCAAAATAGGAGCCAAAAAAGACACTGGATTCAAATTTCATTTTCGGCTACTACATATTTTTCATTTCATTTCAGTTTATTAAACTCATCGGTCAAGGACCCTTTACAGAGCTAAAATGGTTTACATGCAATATTTATATACAGAGATACAGATATTTGCGCAGATGTATATTTGTTTACAGACTACAGATATTTGCGTAGATGTATATATTTGTTACATGTGTTGTATACCAGTATATTTTTAGGCCTCGACGTGTAAAACATATTCTTGTACCGCAATACAAAATATATCAATAGAAGTTACAAATAGGTCTATATCATGTTGAGTTTTCTCATAAAACTTATTAAAATTCGTGCACTTAGTGTTCACTGGCGATTTGTGGATCAATTTTGAAGACACGTAGATAAGCTGTTCACTTCTTGTTTGATTTGAAACCTCGAACTGTATAGTTTGAAGAATTTCAGGACAATCGACTATTCATATCCAATCAAAACAGCATATTAATTTCCAAACCCAAAGGTCAAAATTTCAATGATAAAAATATGAATTACACATTTCTATTTTTAAAAAACCTACCGTGTAAAATGTTGATCCTCAATTTGACGCCGAATTCTGTCTCAAAGTAATGTGTATGAAAAATAAGACTCAAAAACAAATGAAAATTTCAATTTTTCAAAATGAGATGCATCAAAATTCACTCCATCTACAGAGAAAATGATTTGTTTGATCCACTTAAAAATGGTTTAACGAGAAAATATTCTCTTTTTTTACAAATTTTTATTTGAATTAATCAACTTTTGTTGATTAATTAAAAACAATTAAACAAATTTTGTTGTTCGAATCCAACAAATCATTTTCGCAGTGTCGGTTTTCTGATTACGTTTCTATTCAATCTTTATAAATTAGAAGATTACTATAGAGAAAATATGACCTCCACAACAATTGTTAATATTAAAATTATCCAAAATATTCTTTAAAATAACTATTCACATAAAATATATAGAAGCGATCGTTGAAGGGAAACTGATTGTAGGAATTTTCCGAATTTGTAAGGAATGTTGAGGTGAGCAAAACATGGGTATATATTTTGCTTGAAAGTAGTTGGCGTAAATTTCTAAGCGAAGATGGAGGGAACACGGCTCTGAGAACGATGTATAGTTCGATCGGCATGTGTAACCTCCGAGTGCGGAAGGAATCAGAAAAGGGAAGATACAACGATCCGCGGCAGAAGCGACATCGCTTTACGTCTCTCTTCCTGGAGCAGCGATACCACTGAAGTGGCCGTTTGCGGCGCTAACTATGCACTAATTTGACGCAAATCGCTTCTCAGAGAGCAATGCCTCGGGCCTTCTCTTGCAGGCATTGGTGCCGCTTAATATTTTGCGGTAGATGCGCGGCTACTCCCTTTTTGTCAGTTTTTGCTAAGAATCGCGAGTGAATGAGGCCTCTATATGAACGAGAATTAATCGCCCGGAACGCTAAGCAAACCGGGACATACATATTTTTATTCCCCTTCCCTTCATTCCACACACCAGAACCAATCCACTTCTCCTTATTATTTCTCTCATTTTTCTAAATTTTTTATAAAACTGTTATCAGAAGTTTTGGTTTTTCTTTGTAGGCATGTGTTGAAAAACAATTTATTCGTTAGATTATGCGTACAATGAGAAAAAAATACTTTTGAATCTATAGCATATGCTATTGCGATCTGCCAATAGCAGATGCTATAGATTTCAAATAATATGCTCTGAAATTCATAGCATCGCTTATGAATCAAAATCTACTATTTTTTAATCAAAGTTTACCGTTTTTGAATCAATAATGATACTGCAAATTCAATAGTACATTAGTATGCTGTAGATTCAAAAGTATTTTTTTCTCAGTGTATAGATTTTCGAATTCCTGCAGAATAAATCTAACTTTCTGAAAACAATAAGTTTTAAGAAACGCAACTTTATAGGAAAACGAAGAAAAGTTATCTGTGAGCTTCTACTATACAGTAGCAGATCATAAATATTTTATCTTCTCTTTTTCCTGGAGAAGAGCAGCCCTAAACTTTTTTTAAGTGCAAAAATATTATCCGAAGGACAGAGTAGTAAATCAGAAGAAGATTCTTCTGAAGGGCTGAAGAGGATTGTCATTGCCAACATGAAAGTTGCAGAATTTACTGAAGCATAGAAGATTATAGTGGCTGCAAGTCTTGAGAATGATCAACCCTCTATTTTTATATGATTTGTGAAATCGGAAACTATTATGATAATAAACGTCAGTCCGACGAGAATATGAAGATTAGAAGTTTTTACTTGCCAATTTATGTAGAAGAATATGTAGAAGAATATCGAGTAAACACCGTGTTTGAGTATGATTGCTCTCCTCGACCTTTTTTCAGAAGAAAGAATGTTACACTTTTTTAACGTCTCACCACATGATAATCTTCAAGTCTTTATTGAAAATATGTTATTTTTATTACACAATACATAAATATCAAAAGAATAGTGAAATCAATTTTTCGCAATTTAAAAAAATATTTGATATCAATTTATACAAGAAAAAGATTAAATATCCTCTTCTGAAATTGAGCTATTTCATGCAGTAGAATAAGTTTAATATGGTCAGACACGTTAAAGAAATACGCAGTCGATTTTGTATCCTTTCACTGCGTCTGACCACAAGAAGGTCATTCCACTGCGTAAAATTTGCTCTCATCAAATGATCTCTCGTCAGGATCTCTTTATAACAAAACTGAATATTTTATCTTTATACATTGTCTTAATCTTTATTTTATAAGTTTCAAAATTGGATTAAAAGGATATATTTTAAGGTATATATTTCAAGGCTGAATTACTTATGAGAATAATAAAACAATGTCAACTGTATTAGACTTAACAAAGCCATTTGTTTTTACCGCAACATTTTTTTCGCATTGATGAAGCGAAGCATTCATTTACTGAGCCATTCAGTTTGACTAACTCATTTAGTCGGATCGAGTAAATCATTTCTCCTAGCGCAATGTAATTTGAACTGCGGTTACTTATAACAGGAATTTGATGTAGGTTGTACAACTATTAATTAAGAATTATGATACTGTTTCAGCTTTGAACTTTACCGACCTGATTCACGTGCTTCGAATTATAATCCGGATTTAAAATAAATTCACGTATTTTCCACTTGATGGGATACAAGGATCGTAATTTTTCTTTTTAATTACTAGGTATGAAAATAATTTTAAAGATTTTATAAATCATTCTTAGAAAAGTTAAAAGATGATTTATGTCAGAGTATTGATAGATATTGACTGGTCAATCAAAAAATTAGTAAAGGAAGTTTCTTTTAAATTGTATAAGAAAAGGAGACAAGATTCGGTTGGTCATGCTCTTCCGGGATCTTGCGATCTTAAATAAGATGACGAGAGAATATGTGACAGTGAACCGCGTTACAGAACTAGCTGTAAATTAACCACGCCAGTGTCGTCCCAGTTTAATGTATACTATGTTTATATGTTTGCGTGTTCTTATATGCACAGTATACCTATATGTAACGCATACGATCCCAGTTACAACTAGATCGCTTGAGACCGTTTCCTCTCGCGGTATACGGCATGCAAACCAGTGCACGATTCTTCCGAAGACTGTGGTTAATGTCCCGTTTGATTGGTCGCCTAGGCGGTAAGCGAACTTAAGAATCGAACCGTACTATAGTTCTTGCAAACCGTAGACCAACGATCCGTCTTATTATTTTATTTCATTTTCCTTATTTCTTTTTCACGTGGGAATCTCCTTTTTATTATAGTAATCTCAATTCAACGAAGCAGCTTGTTCTCTACCAATTTACACTTTTCATGACAAGTGAACTTAATTTTTTTTGTAAGTTTTAAAGTTTCTCTATGCTTATATATCATATATCTTTAAATAGAAATATTGCAAAAGAAAATCTTTTAAAAAGCAAGTTTTACTAATTCATCAGTGACTGAATTCTAGCTATGGCAATTAGTAAAATTCTACTGAAAATTAGTGTCAAATTACTAAAATTTCAGTAGATTTCTACTGATTCGCCAGTAGAAACAATAAATGAAGTTCCAGTGATTCTTACTGAAATTTCATTTATCGTTTCTACTGGTGAATCAGTAGAAATCTACTAAAATGTTAGTAATTTTACACTAATTGTCAGTAGAATTCTACTAGTTGTCATAGCTAGAATTCAGTCACTGATGAATTAGTAAAATTTGACTAATTCAGATTTAGAGAGTAGTCATTAGTATTCTCTATTTAAGCGAAAATGGATATTAAATAGTAAATTTCAATTCAGATTAATATATAACATTGAAAATACTATGTTTGAAACTATTATCACTTTTTAAGAGAAATTTTGAATATTGCAAAATATTGAAAACCTTGCAAATCTTAAAAGAAAATGTTATGAAATGATAATTCTTCGTTTTCTATAAAATTATATAATTTTTCGTATTTCAGAAGAAATGTTGGCTCGAAAACTTTGTATCTTTTTTCTAAAGAAAAATCAAGTTATAGCAATTTCTGTACTCAAATTTTTTTATATTTTATTGTATTAAAATCTGAAAATTCTTATTGATTTTTAGAATCAATATTTCAGAACATAACTAATGTCTCATCTATTTTCGGAAGCTTAAATTTGTATAATCATTTTTTAAACTGATGGCATTTAGTAACCCCAATATTAAAGAACATCGACAACTGAACCAATTTGAAAATAAATTTGTGTATACTTCTCGAATCTCACTAAATCGATGTTTGCAAAAATGCACTTTTATGAGATTCTCTCGATATAAAGTAATATCGTCTTTCTCTCCTTTCACACTCTCTACATCTGAATTAGTGAAAATCCACTGATTAACAGTGCCAAGTCGTTTAGTGCAACCTTCAGTTAGAAAATGTAATTGCAATTTCCGTAGTTTTCACCTGCACTTTAGTATGCATAATCATCTTCACAGTGGAGAACAAACATTTTTAATGATTTTATATGTGAAAGTATATTTTCAGAAAAAAAATTTTGTTTTGAATCAAAATAGTAAGTTATGATAATCTATCAAGGTAAATAAGAATATCAAGAATAAATAGAGTTCGATCCACAGACTATTGCGTCTGACCAAGTAAGACTTATTCTACTGCGTGAAATCTCTTTCACTTCACTCATTCAACTATACCAGACCAGACCATTTTAGGTACTATAAACAGTTTTATCTTAACAATAAATTAAATATTTTTTAAACTCTTTAATGTTAAAAACACTTTTTGGATTTTAAGAATAAATACATAAATGATAGTAAAACACCCCAGAAACGAAATTTGTTACTGACTTTAAAGTTATGTAAAATATCCAAATCTCTTTCTCGAATTGATTGCTTCACTCAAAAAAGTCAAATTATTTTTACTTTCCACTTTAGCTATTAAATACATTTTCTTGTCAATATTTTAATAAGAAAAAATTGATTTCAAAGAAATAAAACATTGTTTACGACAGAAAAAAATATTCTTCTAGTAGTTAAATAAAATCATTTATAACAAATTTTAATGAATCATTATTATAACATTACAAATTATTCTAAAATAATTGGATCACTTGGTCCACACATTTTCAAAATCCCAGCACAAAAATAAAGAATGCACAATCACTTACGATTTAAACGCACGAATCTTCCTCATTCCCTCCATGATTTTTCCAAATTGCCGTTTCTCGACGTCTCCGAAGAACAGTTTATACCAAGCACCAAAACTTGAAAAAAATGTGTTTTTCCCTAAAATCACAGCACTCTGTTCGCAAAAACAACCAAGGTCCGCACTCAATTTTTGCTGGAGAACGGTACCGTCTAAAATTCGCGTATTTCCGAACCACCCTTGTAAAGTGTCATGAAATAGTCAAGATCCGAGGGCGAAAGAGGAAATAGCGTCCGGTAAACTTGCGCGATTGTTTCGTTACTCCAAAAGAGCGCTGGAAGATCCTCTCATCCACCTCGGAGAAAAGTGGGAGAAAGAGGAGGAGGTCCCGTGAGAGGATGCTCGCAGAGAGGAGCACTGCGCCGTAATGACATGGTCTAGGAGATGCCAGTCAGTTTTGTAATAAGGCCGGTAAAAAGTGAATTTCCCGAGGTGGGGAAACGTGCCTAGGGCCAATCGGAGGGCTGCACTCACGCTGTATGACCAATCAGAGCGCGACATTCCAAAGTCCTTCTTCACCAGATGGTTCCTGCTACATGTTATCTTCCTCTCGATGCCTAAGACTAGATATTACATTTCACTAGGCTCGAGTGATGTAATTCAGATTCCTACATAAATCCTGAAAAGATTCGACTTCAAGTTCAAATCAGGAATCAGGAGGGAAGCATATTTTTAGGGTCCAAAGTAACTTCAGAGATAATCAAATTATTAACAATAACTTTCATTTTAATATAATGATCTTATAAAAAGGGAATTTAATATTCAATTATATATAATCTTCGATTAGCTAATAAGTACTTAATCAGTATTTTGATAATAAGGAAGTCCTTATTATGTGTACTAAGGCCAGCTGATGGTGCATGTCCTTAATTACGAAAAAGTAATTCCTTAATAACTTCATAAAACTAAGACAGTATGTATATTTAGAAAAACTGACAAGAAAAAGTATAAACAAATTAAAAATAAAATTTTAGACTACTTTGTACGCCTAAGCTGCAGTAAGTTCCAGAATATCTTCTGTAGTGGATATCAGCTCAGCAAATGTGTGGCTTTTTGCTGTGTACAAGTTCCACGTCGGCTTCCTGGGTGAGCAAGATAGACATTAAAAATTATAAGCGCTACAAGCAGCTTCAAGACTTTAAATAAAAAAGCAGATGTTAACATTTTAATCAGTAGGAGTGCCAATATGAATCTTTATATCTTCCTCCTTACATTCATATTCCCTTTTCCTGTTATCGTATATTCGGATTTTTTAATTATCTAATTAGCAAAGATCTTTGTTTTACTCAGATTATCTTAAAGACATATCTATTTTTAAAAAAAGATAAGTTTATATTTAGCATTTAATCGCTCTTGATTAATAAGAAAATAAAGGAATAATATCAATCTTTGAAAATTGCACTTTAGCGCTTCATCGACTTAGCACTTAGGACGTCTCGATAACTTGACATACCTTCAATTGAGATATACAGATACTATATAGTAGAGTGCTCCCTTGTGCGAATAACACAAAGCACGCTGTGTTCGCACTTAAATTGAAAGTCACGCAACGACGAATTTATTATACTCTTTTTAGTAGACTTATTATTACGGATGCATTTTATGTTTATACGAGCAGTAACCTTCATAAACTTCACTTCCGGTGACTTCTTCATTTTGTTCTCCAATAACCAACTATATAGCCTAGTTCTGAAGAAGAATCGAAATAACGCACTTCGAACGGTAAAAGATGAAACAATTACATGTGTTTAGATAATAATTACTCATGCGGAATGTTAACTATCCTTTTTGCGATTCTGAGTAGCTAAAACAAAAGAAAATGCATCGAGAGCCATGAAATAAATAAGCGCAGACGTAGAGATGATGACGTTAATTTCCATTTTTATAATAAAAAAAACTAATACACTCTTATAGTGATGAGAATGTAAAAAGTATTATATATTATATGGGTAATTCTCCACATAAAGGTCACTTTTGCTTCCCCGTGTAATATCTTTGCAAAAATTTATTGAATTGTTTTAGAATTTAGTAAATTTATTCGTTTTGATAACATGGAGCAAAAGCATAAGAGCGATACAGATTATTTTACCCGAAAAATATATTAAACAAGCATTAAATACTTGCAAAAATGCCTTTTCCTTGTTCTCCACTTACAAGTTGCTAAGTTTGAGGAGGATTTTCGAAACCAAGGGTAGTAAAATATAAATTCTCACTGGTATCTTTTAAAATTATATATAAAAAAATATTATTTTTTTATACAGATTTTTATTTTATCATACTTAAAGACAAGAGAATTTCAAATTGAAAAGTTTCCCCCTAATTTTTTTCCTGGAACGTGCGATGACAATATGATAAGTTTTTGACGATTCTTTTTGTTATTTTAACTAATATTAATGTAATTCTTTAATAAATAAGTCTAAGTATCACATCTGTGTATGAATCAATGGTCAACGTTTGAAGATTTACCTTTAAACCAACATAAAACGTGTTAAACTTTTACGTATTTTTATTATGTGCACATAATAAATGCATGCATTACACGCTCCATGTAAATTAGACACTTTTCGGAAAAATATTTCAAATGTAATCTAACACATCTTTAAAGGGAGTAATAGTGAATAATCCTTCCAAAGGACTTTTTAATTTAATCTTTTAAACAATGACAGTCTATATTTTGTTGTTGTTTGACATTACACGTCCTGTAATCGCACGTCACAGAATGTAAAGTCAGGGGTGAAACATAAATAGGTTAGCCTTGTGCATCATGATTATAAATAAATAAATAAATTATATAAATAAATATGATAAACAAAGCATCCTATTAACATTATTCTATTCTGAAATACTTGAAATTGTTAAGGAATGAAATATTTAATGCATTTTGTCATGGAGAAGTTTGAAGGAAAAGATTAATAATAATTTGAGGCCTCGCTCTATGAGCTGTGATCCGACTATGAGCTGTCAGTTTGGACTAGGAGTATTTCAGTGTATTTGTTTGATGAAGTCTATTTATTTGGTAAGTTAATTAATTCATCATGTCATTAAGAGAAGAAAATTTACTACTTAAATGTAGTTTTGAGCAATTTTAGAAACCTTGAACAAATTATAACTCCAAAATACGTTTTATTCTTCATCGAACGGATTTTATTTCGAATCTGACATTTTATAGATTAGGCTTACAAGAACAATGTAATTTACTTTGATATTTTTAGTGTTTATTTATTGCGTTCTTCTAATCCTTTTAGAAATTAATGTTAAAATATTCGAACTTTTTTTTAATTTCTTACGAGACTTCATTCTATAGGTTATGTGAGCATTGGATAAGCCATTATATTAGATAAGCCATTTTGAAATTTAAAATTCTATTATTATATTTGGATTCAGAGACCGAAAAACTTTAGGATACCCATTTTTATAAAATGGTGACTGTTTTCAAATTTTTCAGCAGCCGTATTGGATCAGCCATCTTGAATTTTGAAATTCTGTTATAAAAATCGGATTCAGCGGCCCAAAAAACTTTAGAATACTCACTTTCATAGAAATTGGTTCATGAATGCAAGTTCTAAAAGACAACCGACAACTCTTTCAAAAAATTGTTTTAAAAAATGGAAAAAAATATTTTTAAGCTCGAATATTTTAACAATTGCTTATTCTAGCAACTGAATAGGCGTGATCCAAAGAAAACCTATTTCAGAATATTTTTGCAAAAAAAGTTTCTTCTATCAAAAGTGACCTTAATACAGAGAATCGCCCATATAGGCATTATTGCATCTTCAGTAAATATTTTATTATTTAATCTTCAATGTGCAAAATAATTGTAATATAATAACGAGTACCCGTTATCGATTTGCATATGTAATTTAATATGAAAAATACCGTAGAATATTACAGCTGATTTATGGTCCAATTCAAAACCATTAAACCACCAGCATATAACAATTATCCCTTTTTCAATTTCCTCATAACCACATCAAGACTGCGCATTCCCTTATTTCAGGGCAATAAATGCAAATAATAAACTTAATAAGGTATAATAGTGCAAATGGGTATATTCAGAAAATAAATTATCGCCCGCAATGTTGTCAGTAGTTCAATTTGCGGTGGCCACCGTGCTTCTAAAGGCTCCAGGGCTAGGAAAAGGAACTGTCAGGGAGAGGCAAAGTTGTTTCCTCTTTCCTCACGTCTCTCTCCCTCTCTCTCTCTCTCTCTCTCTCTCTCTCGTCCCTCTCCTGTCTGATCCTCAACAATGTTTGCATTCTCTGTTTGCCCGAGGATGCATTCGGATCGCCTGCCGCATTGACCCTTGGCCGTGAATTGATCCTGACAATAATAATTTATTGCTACCAGTTCGTGTGGATATTCCGACCAACATCAGTAGAAAGGTTCAGTTTGGTATTCTCCGTCTCTCATCTAGATCTGGGAGGTGGAAGCGCCATTCCGCTGAGCAGCCTGGGAATCGAACCCGGAACCGGCCCTCTTGTTCATCCTGAAACTGCAGATCGCGAATTCCCGAAGCCATCCTGTGCAAATTTCTAGCGGTGATCCGTTAGGCGCGTGCAATGGGAATTTTTTCAAACCCTTTCTTCTACTTTGGTCAACCGGGACCCTTTGCGTGGCTCTCGTGGAAAACCTTCGGGCACGTACTCACGTCTTCTTCGGTCTTCGGACCCTCCTGACACCCGGTTAATGCTTGTCAGTCCAAATCCTCGACTCGAGATTTAACTGAACCAAGAACGAGACATGAAAAGCCCCGGGCGGCGCTTCTTCCATCGTTTTCGAGACGATAGGCGCCTATCTTTCTCAGCAGAAATTGGATTCGACTTCCTACGTAGTTTTAACAATGAACAACCTCCTGCAGCCATCTGGGGAATAGGTTACTGTGTTTTTACGAGCTCTTTGTTACGGTGATGGAAACTTCGAAGAATGAGCAGATGTTCATTTATTAGGTTTAATCGAAAATGTTGAAAATCGTTTAATTGCAGGTACATAAAAATATAGGTACTCAATTTCTCGCTCTGGTTCCTAAATATTATATTACGATTTTTTCCCTTTCAAAAAATTCTAAACATTCTAAGGTTATTACATAAAATTCGGAGACTTCCGAGCATAAATTTCACGCATACTGAGACCTTAGGTGTGTTATGTGACCTTAGTTTATAATGACTTATGACACGAAAGTAAATGCTAATTTTCAAGCTTATGGCACGAAGGTTATCATACAACTTCCTGCTTACTCTTGAAATACATAAATCGAGGCTTGCACCAACGATAGTAAAAGTTTATTTATTTATTATTTTATCATTTCTGTTTTTTAACCAGGATGAATAATGGTAAAACGAATTAGAGTTAAGTAACAGGCAAGTTTATTATCACAAGTATTATTGCAAGATTTGCAAATTTTTGTTGGTAGCATTTTCTATGGCAGAATAAAAATGAATGACACTTTGTTGTTTGTTGTAAATTATATTATATAAAAAGTTAAAGGAACACTTCCATTTATTTATTTCTATTATAATATTTTATTATCTTCATAAATTACTAATGTTGTTTCTTATACTACGGGAACTATTTTCTCTTAACTAAAAGGAAATACTTGTACCTGAAAATTATGTAAACAGAATGTAAACAGATCGAGGGGTCAATGGTTCTAGATCTAACTGTGATAGTAATCAAAGACTTGCTCTATTGCACATTTTTACTGTGAATGAAATTTACTCCGGCGATTATTAGGCAAATATACCGAAAGATAAAAGTAAATACCCTGAATACCGTAAGAGCAAATCCAACCAAATGCCGCGAAACACCTTCAACTACTGTTTCAGGAACGCACAAATTTGATAATTAAACTGATTCTGAGAAAAGTACCGTTCGCAAGAAACTATTTGTTTTAAACATATGGTAATACTTTTTAGCCTTCGGGTGACCTGTGTATGAGTTGTGCCTGGGAATGTATCGGACGTAACTATATTTTATATCAATTTTATTAACATGGGCTCATCTTCCTCTTCCTCTTCGCTTTTTCTAGACATAAGTAAATGATAATAATAAGCAAAAGAAGTTTCTTATATCTTTCGAAAATAAATTTTCTTTTAATCCAAATTTTTGATTCAGGGAAATGATATATAATTCATTCAGTAAGTATTTCATAATTATCGATTAAAAAAACCGCTACCAAGTAGTTAGTATGGGTGTTTCCACGTTGGGGTGTATCTTAATTGTGTTTATTTCATGAAAACTGTGCTTCCTCATAAAGGTTTTTTTATAATTAATAATAGGTCAATCGATTCGTCTCATGAAAAGGAATAAATTTGTTTCTTATAATATCGCTATATTCCCAAAATTGATGAACTTTTCCCGACATAAACGAAAAAAACAATTTTACTATCTATTTAAAATATAGTTTGTTATAAAAGATTTTAAAATAGGTCAATCGATTCATCTCGTCAAAAGAAATAAATTTGGTACTTATAATATTGTTATATTTCCGAAATTGAAAAACTTTCTCTGATACAAACGTAAAAGTATTTATTTTTTATATTATAAATGTAGTTGATCATAAAAGGTTTCACAATATGTCAATCGATTCGTCTCGCCAAAAGGGATAAATTTGGTTGGTATCATATTGCTATAGTCCCAAAATTGAAAAAAATTACATATAAACGAAAAAATTGAAAATTCAAAAAATTTTAGATGAGAAAATTTTTTGTTTGAAGATGATTACAAACATTGTATTGTTTTTCATCAACTAAATACCACCCCATATTAAAAGAATTATGTTTTAAAGTTTTTTATTACTTAAAAAACGGTGATAAAAATGATTGAAAATTTCGAATTTTTCAAATTTACTTTTTATTATGTAAAGATATTTAATCAATCAACCTAAATCTTTTTTGGTAGGAAAAGGTGTACTTTGGTGCACACTCTAAATCTGGTGTAAATTTTCTTGACTATAACCAAAATTACAGAAAAGATAATATCTAAAACGATTTTTAAGGAAAATATAGAATCGAAAAAAAATGTTTTTTCTTATCTGTACCGGCTCCAAACCTAATAAATTATGGGCATTACTTGAGACTATAACTCCTCCAAATTTCATGGCCCTAGCTCAAAAGTCGTTTGCGAGTTATCATTAAAAAGGCATTGTTGATGTTCACACATACGGGCATTTTTTAAAAACCTCATTTTCGGATTCCTGGGGTCGAATTAGGTCGATAAATGTCAAAAAATGAGATTCGAAAATTTCCATCGTTACAAAGCTTCCTTTATGAGGAAGCAATAATGGTCAAGATGCATTCTCCAGTAAAATAAAGAACGGTAACAAAGATGTGTATGATATATTCGTGGGATCGATTAAAACTCAAGATAGCTCTTGTAGGAAAAACAACTTGAGGCATAACAGTACGGTTGTAAAACCATTGTTTGAACTTTGGGAAGGTTTCTATATTTGGCTCACACACTTGGATAGTTATCTTTTTGCAGATTGGCACCTCTGCACTTTAACAGGGGCCAAGTTCATTCAAAATTATTCGAATAACTGTGCTCACGTTCCATTTTCATCCAACCTTACATAACGAAAGGTTACGCAAATATATTCACTGTTACTCTCTTTTTTCACACTTTTTATATCTAGAACAATTGTCACTGAACATCGCTCTCACAATAAAAGTCCGCTCCGTACCTAATTAGGATTACATTTTTAATTTTGCTTCCTCAAGTAACTGAATATTAACATTTTTTGCATACAAAATTTTGCCACGTCAGTTGTGCACACAATTCTTAATACAAGATTGCAATTTCTGTGGGAAAAAACGAATCAAAAAAATTCAGTGATTTCTAAAGCTCACGATGATTTTTTAGAATTATTATTTGAAGGGTGTCGCGGCAAAAGCATGAAGGTTCATCGGGAAAAATTTTTCAGGAGAGCAAAAAAACCTTCTAAAAAATCGAATTCTTAAAATAAAAAAAAATGAGAAAGAACATTCGAGATTTGATGGAGCTCTACAGATATCAATGAACAAAATTTTGAAAAAGTTAATACTTTTTGAGAAACATAGAGACAAAAATCGACTGTGGTCAAAACCGTGTAAGTCCATCGACGTTTTTTTTGTTTTTATTGTTTTTTAGGCTTCATTTCTAATAGCATAAAAACTAAAAGAAGACTTTTCAAGAAAAAAAAATTTTTTAATTGTTTAAATAATTTTTGTTTAAACAAATTGTTTAAAAATGCGAGATACGTAAAAACTAATAGTGCCATTCGATTCTTCAAAAAAAATTATACAAAGTTTATGCTTTTCGCAAAATTTTTATGTTCCCAATTTTTGAAGTAGTATAAATAAATAATTATTGTTTATTTTTGTGTCAACACCAATTGAATGGGACAAACAATTGTCCAATGTAAGCTCTTTATGTAATTTTTTCCGGAGAATCGTATGGCGCTATTATTTTTTCCGTATCTCGCATTTGTAAACAATTTGTTTAAACAAAAATTGTTTAAACAATTTCAAAGTTACAATTTTTTCATCAAAATACGCGGTGGAATTTTAGAGAATTTTTAAGCCAATAAAATGTGTTTTGAAATAAATGGCACTTACACGGTTATGCCGCGACACCCTTCATTCGCAAAGGAAAACATAAGTACAATATATAATTATGCATTTGACAGTAACAAGGCAATTTTTATTTTTTTGCTTTTTTCCAATTGAAAGGAAAGGGATTATGGTAATCTGAGGTTCAATGACCTTAATAGTGTAATAAAGTGAAAATCTGCTAGACAAAAATGCAAATTCCAAAAGTCCCTATTGCCCCAGTTGTCATGCATAAATTTCCTTGAATATGGAAATTGTGATGGGGTAAAATGAACGTGGAAGCGTAGTAATACTCCATATAGTGCTGAGTCTGAAAGGCAGCATAAATTCCTTGGAATCACTGAGGGATCTCGTGCTGTTTAGCCACGAAATAACTTCAACCCGAGCGCCTACTTGGTTTGCTCGTCTCCACCTATCTCTTAACAGCTCATTAACCACGTTTACCATTAGTTGACCTCGCCATAAACGAAGAGCATCCTCTTCTAGAGAAGTGCACAGCTTTCCGACCTTCCTGTGGAAGCAGGTGATCTCCCTGCGGGAACACATCATTTGCTATTTCATTTTCTACTTATGTTTCACTTCAAAACAATAAACATCCAAAAGTCATTTACTGCAATAATAATTTCGCCAAGGCGACCGAGACTATGTAAACAATATTCGTAAGAAAGGGTAATGTCTTCTTTGTAAATTGAAATGTTAGAAATATTTGCAGAAGTTAAATACTTTTAAAATATAAATGTAAATGTCCTTTAAAGAAAAACATAATATTGACGTTCTTAGAAAGACATTTTACCCCTATTATCTAAATAGATTTCAAAGTTTCTGTATACTGAAACATCTAAAACTTCATAGATCATTTACAATTTAAATTATGTTTCTTAATAATAATTCAATATCGTAAACCATCTTTTTTTAAATATATACTGACGCATTTAACAGGAGAAATAACAGTTAACAGATATTTTTCTCAGACATAAATACTCATTAATCAGACAAAGAGGACATCAGAATTCCGCCTTAATATTACCTGCAAATGGATTCGCTCGTGACATTAATACGATCACGATTCTGCAATTTAACGATCATATCCGGAGACCTGTACATAGGTCTTTTGCACTGGTACCACATAGATTAGGGTCAGTTATAACCAAACGAGAGAATCGCGGTGCTCTCAGTGGATAAGGACGACAGGGAAGAAACGATCACGCAATCCTGCATGGACTCACTAGCGATCATTCTTCAGAAATCACCGCGATCGTGATTCCGATTACACGCTCCTATTCCGGCTACAAATGGCCGATCCTAGCTTCCGTCATACCCACCGCAATACCGCAATTATATCCTCTCCCCTCTCTATCGAGACTGTCTGTCATCTTGAAGGTCGTCACACAGAATTTTAATCAATCCTTAATTTTTGATTAAAATTTTTCACTGCGCAAGATTAATTTTAGGCGGAAAAAACTGTTTTCCTACATATAAAAAGTGTATTTAAAGGGTTTAAATTTTTTTAAGGAAATCAATTTTAAAACCTGAATATGATTTGCATCAATAAGAGAAGTAGAAACAGCTGCAAATGTAAAAGGCTCATCTATTGTGTTTCTCATTGAACCATAGAAGATTCATTGAAGATTCGAACATGGAAGATCTCGGCTTTATTGCAATTCGCGCTCGACTTGCCTCGCTTGCCCGCATCTGTTTCCGAGACGTCTTACTATTTTATTCTATAAATATTAAAAACTTCCACAGTTCAGCGCGAGCCAATAATAACAGTAAAGTTATGTTAATGAGAATAATAATAAATAATGATAAACTTGGTCGACGATTAAGGTTAGATTCTAAGAAAAATGGTTAGATTCTAAAATTGTAATTAGAAACCGATTTTACGAAGCTCGATACAATCTGTACACACTAAATCCAAAAGGATCATTACTTGCACTGCAGCACTTTGATCCGATGTTGGATCAACTAAAAAACAGTTGAGGGACCATCCACAAAATACGTGATACATATTTTTGACATTTTTAACCCCCTTCCACCCCCTTTTATCATGGTTTTCCACTGTTATTATTCCTATAATAGATACCCCTCCCACCTCCGAAAGTATCACGTATTTTGTGAATGGTCCCTGAAATCTATATGACTACTGCATTGAAAATTACAACAACATTCTCATTTTTATAATGTAGATTTCAACTGTTTTCAAATGATCCAGCATCGGATCAAAGCGCTCATGTGGATTGATTCGTTGACGGATAAAAAATTGATACTTTGGAATTTAGTGTGTTTGTATTTGATTAGAAACTTGGCAGGTCGATCACCTGCAGTGGTACTTTCTTCTGGTTATGCGAACTGCATTCACTCACAGAGAACTCTTCCTTGCCAATGCAGGGAAGTGACCTATAAGTAATTCGAGGCACTTATGATTAATATGCTGTTCGATGTGATGCCAAATGTCGAGGAATGAAGCCAATTTCAAACTTTGATATCTTCTTTCTTCCGACAAGAAAAGTTTACAGCTTTGACACTTGTTTGTTTAAACGGAAAAACACCATTTTTCGAGGTGCATTCACCAATCGCTCGAGTGCTAGCTCTATTTGCCAGATTTCTCGAGTCTATGTCAATCCAACCAAAAATCATATAAATATGATTTACACTCATCGCTGGATTATATAGCACTGGATTACCGGCCGGCTTCATGGTCGTTCACGCTTCACTGATTCTGTACCCCCCCCCCTGAGAGTCCCTTGACTGGCTCACATCGCTCGAACAGTCAGGGCGGCCAGAAGTTGTTCACATCACGACTCTCTGCGCATTTACTTTTATACGTTCAGAGAATATATACACGGTCCTGAATGTTGACATAAGACTGCTCGCTCGTCGCTTTAAATCCGGTTCAAACTGGATTTTAATAGCATTGAATTGAAGACCGTCTACCCACGAGCCCGGCCCATAATCCGGCGATGAGTGTATTTTATTAATAAATACCTTATTGGTTTTGTGCCCAACTCATACAACTAAGCAAGCAAAGGATATATTCTGTGTAAGTACACAGCGAAAGAGATAACCAAAAATTAGCGTAGGCGCTAATAGTTTGCATGTTCAATGTCAAAACTTTTACATAGAATAGAGTTCGAGGCCCCAGAACCAAAGGGTTCCATCCTGGTTTTTGACAACTTTTCAAGGCATTTGAAAATTGCATAGCTCGCTCATAAAGACACTTTTAATTACAACATTTTAATGTTTAAGAAATTATACCGAAATTTTGATTAATTTGACTTGTAATTCTGCAAAAGTCAAATTCTGCATTACTCAAATCATTAATTGATATTAAAATCTCAATTTTGGCAAAAAACTTAGATAGAACCCTTGGTTCTAGGGCCACGAGTTGTGTAAGTGGCGCACAAAGCCAATAGGATCTCGTATTATCCTTTTCATTCTTTGTTTTCAACGCGTTCCACTGGTTTGACTTTTAAATTTATTTTTAGCCTTTTCTCCTTTTCATTTCTTTTCAAATAACATAACCAACCTAAGGTAGATGTCCCAGTAATCGTACCGGTCCCAGTAATCGTGCAATTGGCACATAACCTAAAGAAATAATTATAAA
>JBAGKK010024729.1:0-11267 GCA_037177015.1 Euceroptres primus | reverse complement strand
TTTCCACTTGTACATCGTGTATGGCTTTATAAACTCACGTATTATTTACTAAAAATAGAATTAAAGACTAATCTATACACACAAAATAACTACTGTAGGTCTGAAAATAATTCAATAAGTTTAAATTTGAACATTTTCAGTGATAATTTTACAAACATGTGTTTTCTTACACGAGCGACAGAAAATCTGGGGACAGGTATTTTGGTTCCTAAAACTTATTGGTATTATTAAAATTTTATAAATATTAATGAATTCCTTAATTTTTTTAGAAATTATACTCTCAATAAAAACTTTTCATTTTTTAAAATTCTAGTGGTATAACATTGGGAATCATAAAAACTATAGACGGAATACATATTGCATGATCGACATATTGCATATTTAATGTTTTTATATTGACTTTTCGGTCATTGCTGTTAAATTAAAATTTGTGCCTAGTGTTAAGTTTATTATACTTAAAAATATTCTAAAAGTAAAAAGTTATTCTTTTTCCCAAAACTAATATAAAACGTCAAGGACATAAAACTTAAAGGTAACACGGAAATGCCCAAAAACTGATCATCGCTTTAAGGGGAAACAAAATGACAATTATTGGTAACGTGATTTGCAGTATCTATAATTTTTTACAGTACTCTGATTACATTTTTCACAAACTGTATGACGGCATATACAAAAAATCATGAGAAAAGCTTATTGTTAATCATGTGTTTATGAGCTCCACTGTAACATCGTTAAGTGGAAAAACTTTTACAAACTGTTGCATAACGGTACGTGAAAATCCTTATCCATTAGTTTACAACGCTCTAAATCAGCCACGTTTATTTCACTTTGATATCTCCTGTATTTCGTATTTTTTCCGCCAAGCATTCAAGATACAAAAGTTTTACAAAGAATTAAACAATAACAATATTCCCTTCACAATATTAAAACGTCACACACAAAACATTTCTAAAATAATTCAGTCGTGACAAGAAGGAGAAAATATTTTTAGATTCTCGTTTTCATCTCATTGTGTTAGTCTATTAATCTGCATGCGATTGATTTCACAGGACTAAGCAAACCCGCAGAGAAATTTCAGAAGTTAGGAAAATTAATTGATTGTATTTATTTGTGCAAAATTTATATAAATTGTGTATCTGAATCTATATTTATATTTAAATCTAAGTTCTATTTTTTATCATACTCTACTGTAATTTTTCAGCGGGTTGGCTTATGAATTAACAATAAATTTTCCAGTCTCGACAAAAGTGAATAATACCAGATTGTATTATGCAAGGAGCCCAAACGATTAATTGTCGCTACATACTACTGATACTGTACTTTTTCTGTTGCTCTTAATTTGCATATTGACATAATTTAAGTACAATGGGTCCAGGCTGTCTACACATTGGCTGTTTGATGAGATCATTGTGTTCTTTTAATCGATGAGATAGGGAATCATCTCCAGGAAAAGGTAAGAAAATTAATATCATACACTATGAAAAAAATTAGGTACCAATGTAAGAACCTGTTGTATTTTTAAATAATTATATATTATTAATAATTTATATATTATAATGATATAATTATTTATAAAAATATTTGAAAACGATTAAACACTAATTGTTTTGCTTTACTTTATAGTCAGATAGTGGTATTGGATAATAAAAAGGGAAATTATAGAAATTAGAACTTATATTTCTCGTGCGAAACAGGTGGTCTCGTAATTTTTTCCGCTAAAACATTAAATTGCACGCTTGATGGAAGAAAGCTACTCTATCTATTTATACCGTAAATTTATACTGCCTATACTTTCTAGAAAAAAACATGTATTTCCTAATGAAAACAAAATTTCTAAAAAAATGCAATTGGCCACAATAAATTAAAATTTCTAAGTTGATATATTATTATTAAAAGACACACATAGGTCCTATAGTTTAATTTTAATTTTCTTTTCTTGAATAACAGTGTATTAAATCTGCAGCAATATTAAAAATGTACAATCGACATCCCTATTCTACAAAGATTACAGTAATCCTTGGACCACAAAGACTGACTAATTATATCAATATAATTATTTATCATAAATTAGATCCGTTGACAATTTCACGGGTTTCGTCACAATTATTTACTTCTATGTGCAATTTTCTCTGTATAGGTATATTTACACAACTTGAAAGCCTGTCTTTACAAACTTTTTTCATTCTCTGAACCTTCGTTGCATATCCTTTTCATTTTAATCAATAGGAATGCCATGTAACATTGATTTGATGTAGCATAATTGTTAGATGTAATACTTTTCTGAGCATGAATGAAGTTAAATAAATAAATACGAAAATAAAAATGAGAAAATCTGCACAATAATAAAATTAGAGTTTAAAGTTACCAATTTGGAAAGCTCGCAAATTCAAAACTAATCTAAATTCTTACCCCATTAAAATTTTAAAGCTTTAGAATTTAAGAATATTCGCACCAATTTTGAGAATGTTTAAAATAACATTATTAAAAAACGGCACTTAAAATTTACAGATTAAACAAAGCAGTCTTGCAATTTCACCAAATGAAAATACCATGATTGCTGATTGACCCTCTCACGGTGTCTAACTAGACCAAAAAAATTTGATTGCCTTAACGCTAAAAAGTACACAGAGTGATACTTTTCTAGTACCTCGAAGTATTCAAAAATGCTGAACCCGAAATCCGAGCTGATCCCCTTTTCGTTTTTTCTTAAATTAAAGGTTTCCTTCAACACTCTATAAAAAAAACGATATGTTTGATTATAAAATGTTTCAATTCATTATTAGCAGTTTAGGTTTAAATAAAATACATCATTCTGACGAATTTTTTCTCATTTTTTCAGTTGTCTTTGCGTTTTTTAAAATATTAATTTTAATCGTATAAAAAACATGAAAATGCTTAAATATAATAAAGTCGTTAGTACACGTTATTACAAAAAAAATTTATCAACTTTAAACATGAAACGATAAAAACCTAACTGTGGCATCTTGTAGTCGTTATGAGTAAGGAGATTCTTTCTAATTTAAAAGCAGTATAATAAGAACGACAAAGTAAATAATTTGTGTGAATCTTAGATAGAAAGCCCAATCAAGTAATGTATATTTTAAACGCTACACATTTCAACATTGATATCTCGTAAATTTGTAATCAGTTGCTCGAATATTGTCGTGCATGAAGGAACAATTTGTAAGGGACTATTATAATATCGATATTTTTATTCTTTTCTAATTATGCGTTGATTCAGTTCGTTAGTGATTTTTGTTTAATATTTGTAATTATGCCGACCGACGTATGTTCTCACAAAAAAAATAGAAAAAAAATTGTGGCCCATGTGTCAAGAAAATTATTTTTGGATGGAAAAATGTTAATAATTTTCGATTAACAGAAGAACATGAAAAATTAATTCAAAAATTAGTTAACAAAAGTTACAATTTTAAGGATGAAAGATTTCCGTTAATCATATGCACAACATGTGGTATAACTTTATCTCAACATGAAAAGGGTATTACCACAAGATCAGTATAAAAGATGCCTAATTACGAAGATATTTTACTACCTAAAAGTATAAGAGCGCAAAACGCATCAGGAGATAAAATTTTCTACGTGCAATTGTTACATATGCTTGACAGGAAAATTCAAGGACCACACTCACACTACAAAATTACCAAAGGTGACACCAGATTCAAACACAAAAATAACAGTTTCAAACGGATTGTATGGATCAAAAAATTCAAAAGTACCTAAGTTTGCTAAAGTTGAGAAAAGTTCTGCTCATCACAAAAATCCAAATGCAGTGATAATATGTAAATTATGTATGAGTGAGAATTCAAAGGGTAAAAAACATGTTTGTGACAATCGCAGCCACGTTGCTTGAAATAATTTAATGAAATTTGTAGATAAATTACCAGAAAAACAGAAAGAATTGATTGCATCGAAAGTTATTAATGATAAAATTAAAACGGTTTCTGAAGATTCAATCACATTAAGTACTCAAGGAAAAAAGAAACGTATTTTTTGAAGAAAAAGAAAAATGTTGCAATTTCTTTAGACGGTTTGGATAATTTTCATACTAACTCAGGACTTACGGTTCGTCAGATGAGTAAATTTACTAGTTTTATTCGACATTCTGCTGGTAGAAAATCTGTACCTGATTATTATGAGCGTCATGTTAGTGATAGAACAAAGTTACTAGACAATGTATATACAGTCTGTTCAATAAGAAACGTTCCTCCATTTTCAAAAAATATTAGAGATTTTTGAACGTTTTTTTTTTTTTTAAATTAAAGTACATTCGAAGGACTAATGCGCTGTTGCCAAGTCGTTCCAGTATCGCTCGAATCGTCCGAAAGAGCAGACATGAGTGAAAATGAGTTCTGCGTACGCCAAACGGTTTGAAGCGGTCTTCTTGTTTACCTATCCAAAAGAACCACTTATGACTTACAAACAGTCGACGATCTTCCCGAAAGAGGCAAATTACGAGCAACAACGAGCGAGCAGGATAAAGCGATCGTACGAATGTACGATAAACGTTCGAGTGTACCCCCACTCTACGGTTACGAGATGCCAAGGTTATTCTGGCTAAAAAGGGAGTCAACATCAGTATCAACACCATTCGACAGCGTTTGGCTGAGGCGAAGCTGCAGTACCGTAGTACGAGGCAAAAACCCCTGCTCTCAGAAACCCATAAGGAAAAACGGAAGGCATGGGCTGCTGAAAATCTCGACCGTGACTGGTCGAATGTCATTTTTTTAGACGAAGCGTCGTTCTGGGCATGGGTTCCTATAAAGTATGCCTGGTCTACCGCCGGTACTCGATTTCTTCAGCGAACCGTTAAACACCCAGTGAAGGTTCATGTTTGGGGATGCTTCTCTGAGCACGGTTTTGCGGGTGTTTAGAGCTCTTCACCGAGAACCTCAATGCTCAGAAAATGCTCAAAATATATAAACGTGGTCTTCTAAGGTCTGCTACAAAGATGTTTGGAGTCGATACTGGAGATTGGATCTTGCAAGAGGATAACGACCTTAAACATCGAAGCTGTCTCTGCACCGCCTGGAAAGCAGAAAATGGTATCACAAGTCTAGCCATCACAGTCCCCCGATGCGAATCCAATCGAAAACGTCTGGAGTATTGTAAAGAGGAAATTTGCGAGAAAACGTGTTTTCACCCTGAAACAGCTCTCGCAAAAAATCAGGAAGAAATGGCAAGAATTACCAACGGACTATGCTGAAAAATTAGTGGAAAGCATGCCGAAAAGGTGCCAGGCCATTCTGGATAACGATAGGGATTGGACCATGTACTAGGTAGGCGCGCATTAGTCCTCTGAATGTATTAGGTGCGCAACTAAGTTCCCGCTGTTTGTCAATAGGTGGCTTCAGCAGTAAGTGCTGGTCGATTTTGACATATTCAAAACGTTATGAACCAAGCTTAGAAATATGGTAAAAAAAAGTTTTGACACATTAGTGATTTTGTTTTGGCGTCATATACTTTTGGTTGTGTGAAAATGTCTGATTTTGTGCCAAATAATCGTCATTTGCGGGAAGTGTTGATTTTCTTCTTTTATTCGAAGAAAACGGCGGCTGAAGCGCATCGAGAGCTCCAAAAAGTTTACGGAGATGCTGCTACAAGTGAAACAACGTGCCGTAATTGGTTTCGTCGCTTCAAAGACGGTGATTTCGATGTTGACGACCGTCCGCGTGAAGGAAGGCCAAAAACCTTCGAAGACGCTGAATTGGAGGCATTGCTCGATGAGGATCCGTGCGAAACGCAAAAAGAGCTTGCTTCAGCATTAGGACTTACCTGCCAAGCCATTTCCAAGCGATTGCATGCGTTGGGAATGATTCAAAAACAAGGAACTTGGGTTCCTTATGATTTGAAGCCAAGGGACGTTGAGCGTCGTGTTTTCGCCTGTGAACAACTGCTTCAGCGACAAAAAAGGAAGGGTTTTCTTCATCGCATCATGACGGGTGATGAAAAATGGATTCATTACAGCAACCCAAAGAGAAGAAAGTCATGGGGACTGCCCGATCATGCTTCTGCGTCGTCGGCTCTGCCGAATATTCATGCTGCGAAGGTTATGCTGTGTATTTGGTGAGACCAGGTCGGTGTTATTTATTAGGAGCTGTTGAAACCGAAAGAAACCATCACTGAGGAACGGTATCGACTTCAATTGATGCGAATGAGCCGAGCACTGCGCGAAAAATGGCCACAATACGAGCAGAGGCGCGAAAAAGTGATTCTACAGCATGACAACGCTCGGCCTCACGTTGCCAAACCCGTTAAAACCTACCTACATGGTCTGGCTGATCAGCAGTTCCACTTATATAAAGACATCAAAGAATGGATTGATTCCTGGATAGCCTCCAAAGATGAACACTTTTACCGTAACGGTATTCCAGCTCTACCAGAAAGATGGGAAAAAGTTGTAGCTAACGATGGGCAATACTTTGAATGATTTGTAACCATTTTTTCACAATAAAGTTGCATTTTCATAAAAAAAAAACAGCGGGAACTTAGTTGCGCACCTAATACTTTAATTTAAAAAAAAAAAACTTTCAAAAATCTCTAATAGTTTCCGAAAAATCGAGGAACGTTTCTTGTTGAACAGACTGTAAAGTTAGCGTATTAGAATTTGAAACGAAGAATGCTAGTGTAAAAGAAAGAAGGCCTATTGTTTGGGCTGATTCAGAAAACATTGTTAACACTGTATTGGAAAAACGTAATTTTGTTGGTCATTATGTTGTGGAAGTAATGGCAGACGGTGGTCAGGGCTTTTTTAAAATTTGTTTATCAATTATTCCGTGTAGTAGTTAAGTGATAGTGTGCTTGAAAAAAAAGAGAAAAATCGAAACTCGAAGTTGGAACGCAACAAGTCCAGAAACGAGTGTTAAAAAATTGATCACGTTATGTATTGTTTCTGATATTAAAGAAACTTATGATAATGTTAAAATTTTGTTTGATCTGATTAAAATTAACAATATTTCATTTAAGTTTGAGGGGATTTCAAATTATTACTTATGGTCAATGGTCAAAAAACAGCCACATCTATGTACTCGCGTCCGTATTGTTTCATTAGTTTGCACGATTTAAAGGAAAATGCTGATGACGGTGACGTTTCTGAAAACATTTAGGAATTTAAACCAAGATTATGAAAATTTTATATCTCAGGGTCGAAACAAAAAGTTATCTAAGAATTGTCATAGTACGATTAATAAACCTCTTTTTCAAGAAGATGAAGACATGTTGGTTCTTGAAAAATGTATTATTCCAGAACTTCATATTCTACAAGGCTTTGTTAACCATTTATTCTGGAATAGTTTAGTACCACTTGTGGGTCGAGATAAAGCCCTTTTGTGGCTTACAAAATTGAAACTGATATCAAAAAGTTATCATGCAGAAAGTTGCTAACGGAAGCTGACAAACTGAACGATAAAGAAATTTATGGAGAGCTTGGACCATTTGCTTTAACACCTTACATTACTGCATTTAAAATTATAAATAACATTATTAATGCGTGTTTCACGGTAAAAAGGCTTGAATCTTTCGATGCTATAAAAAAACTTATTGATGAGTTAGGCAAAGCGCTGCTGGCTATAAAAACTTCTAAAACATTGAAATTGCATGTTCTTCTTCAACCCCTTACGCAACATTTGAAGTTATTAAATAATACACACGGGTTAGGATTGTGGTCAGAGCAAGTTGGAGAGACATCTCATCGAGAGTTTCTAAAGTTTTGGGACAAACGAAAAATTAATTTAATAACCGACCCTTCTTATTCGCAACGACTAAAAGATACCACAGTTGAATGTTCATCGTTCCATATTTAAAGTGGAGTAACATTTTTTTGTTTGAAAATCAACGCAATTAACTGCTAATAATGAATTAAAATATTTTATAATCAAACATATCGTTTTGTTTATAGAGTGTTGCGTGTAAACCTTTAATTTAAGAAAAAATGAAAAGGGGAGTACTAGAAAAGTATCCCTCTGTGTACTTTTTAGCGTCAAGACAAACAAATTTTTTTGGTCTAGTTGGACACCGTGCTCTCAGATGTACCTACAAATAAATAATCTTCGACCCTGATTTGCTCATTAACAAAATTAGCTTGCCGCAGATTTAAAATTCAAAAAACAAGACGTTTTAAGTAAAATTTCCTAGAACTCTGGAAGACTGTAAAGCAAAATATGTCATAAATACTCGTAATATTCCAGAGATCATGTTAATACCTCCACTAATAGGTACGCAGATTATTTATACCTGTACTATTAATCAGAGTTTCATGCAAGACCACAATTCTGTACAAAGTGGCTTCTGCTGAACTTGATTCAATTTTACATCTTAATCAAGTTTATCGTTTTCTATTTACATTAATCCTAATTGAACAATCCTCGAATTGGTCTATTTTCTCAGTAACATCGACTATACATGGAATTACGATTAAACCTTAGGAATCTAGATAATCTCGGGTCCATTCTTCCTTGGCAGCATTTTACTTCCTACTAATAGAAATGACATATTATGCATTTTGATTACAAGTTCCATTCTGTAAAATCTGGTAAAGGTGGTCTCTCTATCACACTAGTTGACTATTTGTGAAAAAATCAATTGCTTTTGCACATCAACGAGTATTTTTCACAATTATGTATTGCTTTAGTTTTAGTTACTTATTTCTTTTACATGTATTGATACTTATTGTAAAAATTGGAAGCATCGACTTCTTCATGAAATGAGAGGCTATTAAACTTTTATACGATCAGCATTTAATTCGATCCGCATCCAAAAAGTGTATGATTTAGTCACAGAAAGGAAAACTGAAAATTGATTTAGACTGGCTTTGTACTATAGTATTATTATAGTATTTCGTAGTTACGTTTCCAATGCAAATCGCATAGAGGCAGTGTAATATGGTAAGTTAACACTTAAATTTTGTATTGAAGATTTTCATTGATACAATGTAGAATTGAATTTCACCACTGGTGTTTCCTTAAACATACTCAACGTCAGACTAGCATTTCAATTTCACTAGACGAATTTTTTGAAAGCACTTTCCTTATTTAAACTAAGTGACTATCTCTAATTTTGATCGAGCTTTTTAAAGTTCGTTCGCGGCAAGTTTAATGAAACACCCCGTGCTTCATTATCGAATTGAAAACAGAGCTGGATTCTCAGACATTTTTTTATATCACTCAATTTTTTAAATTGATTTTAACAAAAATAAATTTTACTACTCTTACTTCTTTTGTGCTTAGCTACTATCGTTAATTCTTCAATAACTCTAATAATTAAGAAAGAACGACAATGTAATTTATAAATTAATAATTTAACCAGGGTGTCTAGCGATCAGGCCATTTGAAATTCCCGGGTTTTTCCAGGTTTTTCCCGGTCAATTTTTTTCCCCCCGATCAAGTTAAAATAGTATATTTTGCACCTAGGGGGAGAAGAGGGACTTTTTTGACGAGCACTCAAAACGTACACAAGTCGAAAAAGTCCCTCTCCCCCTTGGCCCATACGATATTTTTTATAAAAAATGCATGATATTTGCCCATATTTGATTTTGAAACCTATTGTCACGCAAAAATTTCCATAAGAAGAACTTATTGTTACCGAAATTTCCGTAATAACAGTCTATTGTCAAGGAATCATTTCCGTAACAATAGCCTATTGTAATGGAAAAATTTCCGTAAGAATGACTTATTGTTACGGAAATTTCCGTAACATTAATCTATTGTGACGGAAAATTTACGTTAAAATAGCCTATTGTCACGGGAAAATTTCCGTAAGAATAACTTATTGCTGCGGAAATTTCCGTAACAATAATCTACTGTCACGGAAAAATTTCCTTGGAGTAGTCTATTGTTATGGAAATTTCTGTAACAATAGTCTATTCCCACGGAAAATTTTTCGAGGGAATAGCCTATTGTTATGGAAATTTCCGTATCAATAGGCAACCAAAATTTCCTAAGTGTTTTTATGGTGAGAGTCTGATTATTGCAAAATGCGAGCTTACAGATGTATAATTTTTCATTATTTATATATGACGTCACTTTTTACTCCCTAGGGAGTGAAAAGTAGAGGTTTAGCCCCGCTAACTAGGCATGAAAAAGGGCTGAAATCATGCATGTATTATAAAAATGTCTTTTTGTGAGTTTTGAAAGTGAACGTATACATAGAAATAGGAATTTTAACATAATATACATATACAAAATTTATATCGTAGAGAAAATAATTATTTATTTACCCGTGCCAAACTTACGTTTAATCACAGATTAAAGTGATAAATATTAATCGAAAGTACATATTTTAAAACTTTCGTAACACGTAAAATATAGTACATTATTCGCCAAGTTTAAACGCAAATTTTGGTGAAAGCGTAGTTTAAATCACGAGGCGAAGCCGAGGGATTTAATCGCTCGAGCCAAAATTTTCGTTTGGACATGGCAAATACAGTGCTTTTCGTCGTAAGATCGAGAAAAAGCCAAATGAAAATGCCGAAATGACGAAAAATATTTTTTAACAGAATTACAATTAGTTGCTTAAATGCTATTGAAATCTGAAGAATAAAAAAATAAAATATAAATATAATCTCGATGCTAAATAAAATTGCCAGGTTTTTCCTGGTAAAATAAAATTCCCGCGTTTTCCCGGTTATTTCCCGGGAAAATAAAATTCCCGGATTTTTCTCTATTTCCCGGTCTGCTAGGCACCCTGTTTCATAAATAATTATTAAATTAATAATTTAATAAATATTTAATAGATTTATAATTTAATAAATAATTAATAAATTAATAACACAGGTCTACAAATAATGGGGTCATGATTGTTGTTAGGCATCCGGGGATCATTTTCAAAGGCATTTTCTGGGTAGAATCCGAATCCGAGGTCAGAATTGGCCCATCACGTCAGGATTGTGAAATATTTGAGGTTATGTACTCGAAAAAAAAAAATTCTGGCATCTCCTGTCACTTCTAATTTGCCCATATAATTATAGAAATAAAGTGTCATGAGAGTTGACTGAGGCCGAAGGCGGCGCCACCTATTCAATTGGGCTACAATGCCTACATTTGCGCAGGCTCGAGAACTGGGTTGCGAAGTGACGCGTCACTCGAGGTTTTCTACGTAAATTACCTACATGAAATAATTTACGTAGAAAACTGTAGAAAACTAGTAAATTACATGACAAAGATGGCGGTTGTCTAATTTGAACACATAACCTCACTTTAGTACCTTTTATCAATTTTATCCACGTTATTTTCTTACTAGACTAAACAATATTT
>JBAGKK010024718.1:0-11268 GCA_037177015.1 Euceroptres primus | reverse complement strand
TTTAGGTGCCGAAATCAGCACAAACAGGCACTGAAAACCGCACTGGCGGCTCAGTGCCGTTCGCCAGTGCAGTTTCAGTGCGGTTTCATAGGCAGGGTTTTAATATTTTGAGTTTTTTAGGAGCGTTATGTTGTGGGTTTTAGCCTGTTGCTGATCCTCTCTCCTCACTATTGATTACTAAATTCTGTCTGAAAAATAACTAAATACGTTCCACGGTTGACACATGACTCAATTTATGATAAGAAATTTTATTATTTTACTCGTGTTTTGATTCCTCTAGCCTTTATAATGTTTTCATTGTTCCTTTTTTTATGTCCTAATTTTCTAAACTCACAGCTGTCTGTGTCAGAATGATTACTTGTAACGCGGATTATTTTCGTTATAACTAGTTTCTTTGAGGTTAAGAATTTTAGTATGTAGAATTTAGGAAAGCTGACGCCCTTCCTTTGCTACCTCGCCTCTTTTGCCGACCAAAACCACTTTCAACTCATCAAAATGATCTTCGAGGCGATTCCTGTGGATTCATTTATAAAAACGCTTGAACTATTTCTGTTTGCTGAGCGGCCTTGACGGAAGAAATCTCTCCTAGTAGCGACCACGATTCTCCAAGCAGCCACTTTCACATTCTAGTCTCAGGCCGAGTATTTTTCCTATCACTGACTGCTCTGTGAACTGGATGCTCAATCGCAGAAGCTTCTTTTGTTGGTCCAAATTATTGATGACAGGATCGAACCACAACAAATTCGATCGCTGTCAAAACCCTGAATGCAGCCATAATGAACTTGAAGGTGTCTCCATCAAACACCAACAGAGGGAGCCACTTGGTCAATTTGTGTGGGGAATATGAACATTAATTATGTCCTTTTATCTTTGCGAGTTTCCTTTCTATCTAACTCGCATTCTATGTATTTCACGTTCTTCATGAGGTCATGTCGGCAAATCAGTTGGTAGCCAGCCGCCATAACGTTAACACGTCACGAGACCACGGTGCACACTGCACTTGTAATTATAGGAATCAATGAAGTTGAGCTTATATCAATGACTGATTATTTAAACCTATACTTAATGGAACAGTGAGATTTTAATTGGAGTCAGATCAAAGAACATCGAAATACCTTTAATCTTAATAACAATTGATCCCGAGTGGGCTTTTTCTGTTTCGGACAATGGACGCTTCATCACACCATCCAAACTTCTGACAGTGACAGTGTTATAACAGCCTATAGACTTTTCTACTCATAAACTGAGGCTACTAGCTACTATTTCGCAAAGCATTATTAAATACCTGGCTAAACTGGATATCTAATTCTCGAGAGACGCCCGAGTTGGCTTTTCTCAAAGGACGTCAACGGCTTTTCTTAAAGGACGTCAACGTGGCGCTGAAATTTCTAGAAGGACTCTTACCGAATCCAGTCATACAGGATGCATCCCTGGACTTCTCTCTACAATTAGCGGTAATATCCTTCCGAAATTATTTTTGTAAGCCGTTTTTGGCAATATTTTCTGAAAATTTTCAATTTAAATTGACTTTGTCATTTAAAAATTATTATCTACGTGTCGAATTTTACGTAATGAGCTTCGTCCTCGTAATTGTTCAGTAAACATTTTCAATTACGAAATTTTCGTAAATTAAAAAAGTTTTCTACAATTAAGGTAAATTATTTTTATCGATTTTTCTCAAATTTATTTTATCTATTCAACCAGTCTCGATCCTCTGGCGCCATGTTTGTTTTGTATACTCTTTCGTAATTTACAATTGATGTGATTTTTGTTTATAATTTTCCAAAAAATACCGATTTTCAATTTTTGATTTTTCAAAATAACGTCACCGAATATTGGAGAATCTCATCCCTGTAGTTCGCTTTATTTTACGCCGAAGGAAAGTCCCTATTTTCCATGACCTTTTTCCTGTAAACAATTAAAATAACTTGCGATTTTCAATTATGTTCCGATTACTTGTCAAATCTCTTTTTCGCAGGAAATTCTCCTCGGTGGTGCTCAACTGTTATCGTTCGACGTCGTTGCGTCGAAGTATCGCCATTTAAGAGGTTTAAGTGCTGAATTTTCTAAAAAAATAAGTTTTAAATTTTTATGCTCTATTCTTTGATTTGCATATTAATAACTTTTTCATTCGTTTTCGGCTTTGTGCTCCGGTCGCGAATATGACTAGCCCGGGTTCTGACGGTGGGGATGTTTTGCGGGGAGACAGCTCTCTCATAGAGAGGCTCATCGAGATCGAGAACCGGCGCGTCAAGACGATTTCGCCGAAGATTCCGAAATTTTTCCCTAATGATCCTGCATCAATTTTTATCGTCGTCGAGGCATCTTTCAAGAAGAGTTGGATCTCAGTAGAATTAACTATGGCCCAGCATCTTATTGCTAACCTGGATCCCGACATCGTACCGCACGTTAAGGACATCATCGCACTTAACCCAGTTCTCCACAACCTTTACGATAAAATTAAAGCGCGTTTAATATCCAGTTTCGCGGTCTCGGAGGAGACTCGGTTACGTCAACTACTGAAAGGAGTACTTCTGAAGGAAAGCCCTCTCTGCCTCTTTCGCGACTACACGCGCTTAACGACGGATGTTGTTTGGATGCAGTCCTTAGGGGCGTTTTCTTGGAGCAGTTGCCTTCTCAAGTCAAGGCCATTTTAGCGATGTCCAACGTGGAGAATCATGAAACTTTGGCCCTTATTGCCGACAAGATCTAAGAGGCTGCAAGCCTAACATCTTTTCAGGTTTCGGCCGTTGCAAGTGATTCGTCTGTCAAGCCGTGTTCGTGCACAGTATCATCTCCCGCTGAAAGTTTCGCTACTGTCATCGAATAGTTTTCTGAACAATTGACCGCATCGACTAAGCAGATTCAGGGTAATTTAACTCGCGCGACAAGAGTGCAAAAAGTCGATGTTTTTATCACCAACGTTTCAGTATTAAATCAACCAAATGCACGCAGCCGTGCACCTGGAAGCCGAAGCCTCCCTCGGAAAACTAACTTAGCCTTTGCGTCTGGAGGCGGTCGACTTAGGCTCTCAAAGTTTTCTTTTTCTCAAAGCCTCTCCATGTTCGCGATTTAGACTCTGGACACGTTTTCTCATCGACATCGGATACGATGTCTCCCTGCTTCCAGTAGATTCTTTAACTTAAAAATTCAAACCAGATTATTTTACGCTTTTCGCAGCAAGTGACTCTAGCGTTAAGACGTACGGCGCTAAACGCATCAACATTATTTTCAATTTACGCCGGAGTATCTCTTGGAATTTTTTTGCTGCAGCGGTTCCTCGCCCTATCATAGGGGCAGATCTGCTAGCACACTTCCAACTAGTTCCCTATTTACATGAGTCTAGATTAGTCGATGATAGAAACCACGTTCGTGGTTTCTTACAACGAGCTTCCATTTTCGGATTAAGTCTCGTGGATCGTTCCAACTCTTTTTCAAAAATTTTAGCAGATTTGCCAGAATTAACTGCTGTTTCACAAACTAGGGGACCCCTTGTCGATGATGTTAAAAATTACATCGTAACCAATGGTCTGCCTCTAGCACAACTATCTCGGTGATTAGCTCTGGACAGACTGACTGCAGCCAAGCTCATCCTCCAACAAATGATCAGTCAATACATATGGTAAGAAAAAAGTTCGATGAGTGGAGAGTCTGTGGTGATTTTCGTCAACTCAATTCAGTCACCGTTCCTGATAAGTATCCAGTTACACACATCTTCGACTTCACAACCATAATATGAAACCATTTTCTTAAAGCTCGACCTTCATATGGCTTATCATCAAATTCCCTTCGCGCTTGAAGACATCCTTAAGTCCGCAGTTATCACGCCTTTCGGCCTATTTCAATATACCACGATGACTTTTGGCATGCGTAATGCTGGACAATCGTTTCAGCGTTACATCAGATACTCTCATAATCCTCCGTCTGAGATCCCACATCTATCTTCTCGCTCTTCTTTTCCTCGATTCCGCTCATCTCTCTACTCATCTGCTACTAGACGCACTGACAACCGTCTCCTTCACTTTCCCTGCCTATTTCCCAGGCGAACGTTCAACACCAACTGACCCCAGCAGACTCTCCCACTACCTCTTCAGTTCTCTCCACCTTCTCTCCCTCTCCCACCTTACCACTCGAGTCAGTTCAGACACCAACATAATCTTCCACTTTCCACCTCCAGGCATCGCTTCCCTCGCGGCCTTCCGGTTCGGCTTCTTAACCTCACTTTCAGCACATGTCCTTTTTGACTCTCCAAATACACCTCACCTAACTTTTCCTTTTCCTTGCCCTCACTTCCACAAAACAAAATCCTTCTTCCTCACACTTCTGGCCGCTTTTCAATCTACCACTCTCACTTTTCTGAATCCCAAAACTCCAATTTCTTCCCGTCACCTCTCGGACTATTAACTCACTCTCACACCGAACCAGAAGTCCAATTGTCAGGTAATTTTCTTACTAAAAGAAAAGATTTGTCTGGGAGCTAAATTAAATTAAAAAATAGTGTTTATTAGAATCACCCTAATAAATATCCATGAGTGGGTTTTCGGTGCATAAGGTGTAAGAAAAAATAGGAATGGCAACGTTTCGGACTCAGTACGGTCCCTTATCAAGCTTGAACATTAATTGAGGCGACGAGTAAAAGTGATGTGGATTTTTGTTGATATATAAAAGAATAAAAAGATCAGAGAATATGGGGTTGATCAATTCAAGAGCAATGTGGATCTTTATGTAAAGGTTCTTCTTCAGATGAATAAAGACATAGGCAGCTTTAATTTATGTAATAATATTAGCGAATGTTACCATTAATATAAGAAATTTGATGTGCGGAAATATCGTTTTGAGTTCAGACATTCCCATAATAAGTGATTCCAGTGGCGCTTTTAAATGAAGATTAAAATTAATGAGAAAAGGTTTATTATGGAGAAAGCTCCAAAATGACAAGGCATTTTGGAGATGACTTTGAGACGTCAAGGCTCAACGTAAATTAGAGGTGGAAACTTAAAAAAGAAATAAAATTGTCATGTTCACAAGAAAAGCCAATACTTTTTTAGTTGCTCCTCTTTCAATTAATAAAAATACTGAAGTTTTTTCTCTAAGGTATCTTGAGTAGAAAAAATTGTTTAGAAAAGGATGTGCAGGAAGATGGTTGAAAAAAATGCGTGATGTTCAATGTTTTAAGGGGCTAGACTAGTTTCTAGTACTGAAAATGGGGTCCATTTTCTGGGATTAAAAAAAAAACTATTCGACCAAATGTTATGGGATTTTTTGGACTGTATTTTGCATCATTTAATGTAGTTCTACAAATTTTTTCACGTTGAAATATGGAGTTATAGCAGAGATATAAGCCATTTCTTTGAGGTCCATAAAAAAAGGTAGCAAAACAGCTGCAGTTGTAAGTGACGTCAGATTGCCTGAAATAAGAAAAAAGGCATTAAACTAGATAACATTCTGCATACTATGAACTAGGATTTTTGAAAAATATTGAAAATTGACAAAATGGCGGCGTTTTGAAAAAAGTTTTTTTTGCGAAATTCGAAACTGTTCTTCAAAACGCCGCCATTTTGTCAATTTCCAATACTTTTCAAAAATCCTTGTTCATGGTATGCAGAATGTTATCTAGTTTAAAGCTTTCTTTGTTTTTTCTTTATTTCAGGCACTCTAACGTCACTTACAACTGCAGCCGTTTTGCTACTTTTATTTTATGGACCTCCAAGAAATGGCTTATGTCACGGCTATAACTCCATATTTCAACGTGAAAAAATTTGTAGAACTACATCAAATGATGCAAAATACAGTCAAAAAAATCCCATAACATTTGTCCGAATAGTCTTTTTTTAAATCCCAGAAAATCGACCACATTTTCAGTACTAGAATCTAGCCTAGCCCCTTAAACAGCCCTATCCGACTCGGCGAATTTAACTAGCTGAGAGGCCAAAATTATACGACTCCACTTGGTACTAACCCACCAGGCCGGCGCTACAGCGCTTCGGCCCTGCTTTAACATTAGATTTTATGGAGAGTTCAGTTAAAAAGTTAAATAAAACATGTAATCCAAATAATTTTGCGATTTTTCATTCGTGGACTGAAATCTTGTATTAAGTAGATGTTTTAAAAGCATTAAAATAATTTTTTCAATTTTAAAAAATATTTTAAACACTTCGAAAAGAATTGTACAGAAAAAAATTGTATAAAGAGCTGTTTTATCCTTTTCTGCAAAAAACTTTATGATTTGAGCATTTAAATCACATTATTTTCAAAAAATATGATTTCGGGCCGAAGCGCAGCAGCGCCACACAGAGTCAGCAGTTTTCCTTCAATTTGGATAGGACTGGTTCTCACAGGTGAAGTCGATTACACAGGTTGTCTAATGAAATCATAATTTTTCCCTATTGACTGCGTAGTATAATAAGTGAAGCATCGATGTAGGCTTGCTCCGAACTGAGCTAACAGTTTTGCGGTTTCTTCAATGATACCGGTGCATGGCAGCTTAATAAATCGATTATCGATATGTGGGCGATTCTCAAGTAGATTTAACTTTTGGTTTCTGAAACTCGAGCGAATCAAAGTTCTAAATAATGTAATAATTGTTATTGATTTCTATAGATTTATGTACTAGGATGTACTTACTTTATGAAGTGGAAAATCTGTTGGACTTAAACTATTGTTTTTTACACTAATTTATGTCTAAATTATTGTTTCACCCAAAGCGCATTATTATAAAAATTTGAGACTAATTTCACATATTTGAAATGTGACAGGACTGGTAAAAATTTTTTACCACTTTTGGCCTTCGGTTTTTGTTTTGAAGTACATAATGCAGTTGGAATTGCAATTAATTTATTAGAAGTTACAGATACTGAATGACAGAACCATTCTTATGTGTATGTCCCTCGCTTTGATGTCAACTTCGAAGCCTCTATAATTAATGCGAATTTTATGTGCTAGGGGTTATCATAATCGATTTTAATCATAAAAAATAAGTTGTTTCTATCAAATTTTACAGGTGCATGACGTTTCCAGAGTCTTAAGATGTTAGGATGTTCTTACGGGACTCTTCATAAGTCCTGTAAGAACACGCGTCAGGCTTCCGAGCAGGAGGCCTGGGGTACGATCCTTGTGCCGGTACCAATGGAAATTTTTCTATGTACTTCAACCGGGGCTCTGGTAATTCGGAACCCACCTTAAATTGTAGGTCCCCTCAAAAGAGGCCAGTGTCCTTCCGGGGAAGGCCAAAATCCCAACTTAAAAAACTACGCCACGCCACAAAATGACGACAAGAGGCCTTTTCGATGGCACGAAATTTCAGATCTATAATTTGCAATATCACTAAACTAAACAAACATAAAGGAAAAACTCGAAAACTTGAAAAACGCTGACACCTATCTTTATTTCTGGACCAAACCAAAAATTGGATCCCTTGCAGTTTCTGATACATGAAACAGATCGTCAGATCCGCTCCATGGCCAAGAAACCCACCTAATAGGGTCCAACAAAACTCATGCGTGGTCCCTGCGGCAAATGTCATGTCACCGGTCACAGATACATCCTCTGTTCCGATCAACCGTGGAATAAGCGTCAATAGCCACTCCGTTAAACAGTTTCTTTTGATCCTTAGTCAGGGGTGGTGGGTCAATACCCCGACATAAATTCTAGTTACTTCTCTCATTTTGACAGTGATATTTACTTTCCTGACCTTTTAGTCTATAGTTATTCTTACGCTAGTATATTAAAATCGCGTTATTCATGAGTAAACTTGAAATCGCCTTGAAATTCTTTTGTAAAAAATAATTTCTTTTCTTTTGTTTAATCTCAAGTGATTGAGTAAAGGCGCGAGTCAAGACTCGTGCCTTCACGTAGAAAGAGTCTTAAAGTAGAGTCGATTTGACAGATTGCCTCTTGCAATCATACACTGATCGTAATTAAGGCTATTGCTCAGGCATAAATGGGTCACTTATTAACTCGGTAATTATATGTTGAGAAATATTTTACACAGATGGTCTGACGAGTGAAACGGAGAAATCTTGAACAAATTAATTTCTTTCTCAAATCAAAATAGTTGGTTTCCTTGGTGACCCCCTAGGTCAACCCTTTGCTGGAGGGAGTTGTAACGCCATATTTCTACTGGCGTTAAATTGATAACCTAGAAAGAGTTCTTGGGCTCTCTTCCGAAGCAGATAAGGATATGAAAATCTGCTGTTAGCAAACCTGACAGAGCTGTCTTGCCATGCCTGTCGCACCAACATTTGAAACGGACGTCGAACCAGCACTTAGAAGAGCCTTATTCGCCTTACCTGGAATAAGAATTATCGGTCACGAATACACTCTGGAGGTGATTCCCTTTGCGTTCAAGAACGTCAGCGGTCACTTTGGGGGTCACTGTCAGCAACCACCAGCTGTCATCCTAAGAAACTGATGTCATCCAGATCCGAAATAGTACACGCGTGCGCTCCACCTTTGATTCAAATGTACCGTGCAACGATGTCACAGTACAGTTCTACTTTATCAGTTAAATTCAAAGAGCTGGTTCCCAAGATCGACACGAACCTTCTGACGCTGCTAAGAGAAGGAAAGCATCGCTCAATGACTCTACTCTGGTTTTGAGTCCCGCCTGGCCCGGTTCGCCGGACAGTCTTGTGTGTGCCAGGATATCGTTTTCCATTTTTCAAGATGCACGCCTGCGGCCGAGGATGGCACCGAGGGGGTTGTCGTCTTTGTGGTAACTAGCTCTCTCGGTTTCGTTAAAATTCTTATATTCCGATTTGATTTGTCTCTTCCAGCTCGATTACACTTTGCAATCACAAGTTCACTCGTTTCACGTGTGAGACATCGCTCCTTTTTCTTCGCTTGTTTAATCCTTAATTAGAGTCCGTGTAGTTTCTAGACGATGAGAATGTCGCTTCACAGAAATGAAACGTCGAAATTTGTCTCTAGCGTGTCGCTAGCGTGAAATTAGTCTCCATCATGCTAAAATTTCCTAAAATTTGAATTCACTTCATTTTTTAAATTCTGTGACCTTTGGCCTTCTCCCACAATGTATGGGTGATTATGTTAAAATATATCGCTTTTCTTCATTAAATGGCATCATCAGTCAATTTTGTTCGTTACCTTCCACACTCCGCGATCTGGGTCTAGTCGAAGTCTAATTTCAACAAAAATTCAGTTGTAACTTGGTATTGTTCTCTATAATTTATTCTAAAGATTTAATACTCTTTTTGGTATTTTTGGGAGCACCAAAAATACCTGGTACTTGATTTATTTTATCTTAGCGTTAAAATTACTGTAAATTTGCTTAAAAAGTAAATCTATTCAGTAAAATTAAAAATTTTAATTAAAAAATTACATATGATGATTGATTCCCATCAATTTCTTCAACTGGTATTTTTTATTTTTTATTTGAATTATAAGATCTTTAGTTTACAATTTATCTTTCACTTACAAGCAAGCCTGGATCTTTTGATTCCTGGAAAAAAATACCAATGGCTGACACTAAATTCTGAAGGAAAATTTCTCTGTTTAATATACTTTAAAGCTATTGAAAGAAATTAACAATGCCTAAGACATTAGTTCTGGTAAGGCACTTGTTGATAACGATTTTGACTGTTGGAGAAACACACAACAGCGTTTTAGTAACCACGAAAAATATTTTCAGTACAATAGCTGTTCTTGGCCGACGGGACCTCGCCCTTCGTGAAGATGGAAATGATGAAAATTCAAATTTCTTACAAGTTCCAGAGATGAGAGCAGAAGATGTTCCAGAATTGAAGGATTGGTTGCAGCGAGTGAACGGTAGAAAGTGGTTTTATCATAGTGTTCAGGACAATTTGACGATTGAAGATTTCCTTAGTTTTTAAGAGACTGCGAATACGGTAGCAGATACGCTTTGTAAATTAATGAAATATGTTATAACTCGATGTGATTTAGATCTTTCTGACCTACAAGGTCAATGCTACGACGGCGCTGCCAACATGCCAGGCGAAAAGAGTGGTCTTCAACTAGCTTTGAATTCGATTTCGGGAGTTTTCCCGAAGACAATATTTTTTGATACTCGTATCATGAACACTTTGCTACAATATCTACAAATGGATAATTTGTTTCCTCATAGAGGAAGCATGAATTATTTCAATAAAATTGTAAATGTTCAATTTTTTCCATAATATAAATGATTAAAATTTTATTAATCTTCAATAAAACGCAGTAGTATTTTAGGGCAATCAATTCGTTTCGAGTCAAGGAATCTTTTCTTTTCATAGTTGGACATCAAAAAATTAAAATTGTAAAAATTATTTAATAGAATTGTAACTTTTCATTTGCTCAAAATATTATAAACGATAAAAAGTTTCTTAATCTTCAATAAAATGTATTCATATTATAGGCCAATAAATTCCTTTGGAGTCAAGGAATCTTTTTTTCTCATGCATCAAATTTGAATTGTTATAAAGAGAAAAATTTTTTTATAAAAACCAATTTTTTATGCATTACAAAATTGATAGAATGAAATCCAATCGATATTTGTCGAAATTCTTAAGTCTAATTTGAGATATTAGTGGTAAATAAACGCTCCAAATTTTATCAATTCTTTACAAATCTATTACAAAGTTTCTTTTATGAAGCAGCAAAAAGAATAATCTAGAGTTAAATCGTTAAAGTGAATGCGCCATCCGGAGGTTTATGATGCTTGCTTCAACTTTTACAAGCAAGAACAAGTCAATCCTGAAACGGAATTATCTGTGTGAGCGAAGGCCGACGGAGTACTAAAATCGATGGAGAGTTTTGAGTTTTATTTCCTTTTAACTCTTTTAATTGAGATTATTACAAAGATTTGAAGTTTTAAACAGTTAGCTTCAGACATGTGATCTATTTCAGCGAATCCCAAGAAAAAGTATGTACCGTCATGGAACATCTTGAAGCAATGAGATATTCAAAATTAGATGAGGTTTGGAACAATGCAGTAGATGAAGCATTTCGCTTCATTTGTCTGAGCCACAACTACCTCGTCTACGAAAACGATCAACTCGAATCGACTCCAGTATAGATAATGCTCATATTTTCTCGAGTCCTAAGAAGTGCTATGAAAAGATTTTTAATGAATTATTTATCCAGGTGATAGTTTTCATGCGAGATCGATTTGAATGCGAAACATCAGTGATGTTGGAAAAATTTGAGCCTTATGCTATCGGTAAGGATTCCAATGTAAAATTTTTAAAACGCTTTGTCAAAAATGTAGTTTTTCTCTTTATTTTAACCTCCGTTTTTATGCATGAGGTTATAAAT